>JAVYIG010005062.1:0-67500 GCA_035222895.1 Strongylocentrotus droebachiensis
TAAAGTGATTGCGATCGATTGCGTTCGCAAGTGCACGCATACGCACGCGATCAACTGTCACGTGAATAGGTTTTCACTTTAAAATTCCCCCAAAAGACCCGCCGCAACTTAAATCGTTTTTTTTGGAAAAAGAGACAATATTGCGTCATAAAAGAAAATAAGTTCGCCGATTTCATTTTGGTTTAGATATTTTGAAAAGGATCCGCCTTCAATTTTATAAAAATAGAAAGATAACGTCTAATACATTTTTGTCCGCCGATTAGTTTCCCGCCGAAACTTAATCGTCTTTGAAAATAGTATTGCGTCTGATAAGATAACAAGTCCACCTATTTAATTTTGGTTTAGCGAATTAAAAAAGGAACCGCCTTAAATTCAATCGAAATTGAAAGATAACGTCTAATATATTTTTTCACCGCCGATTAGTTATCACTTTGAGGTTCCCGCCGCAACTATAAATCGTCATTTTGAAAAAATAGATAAATATTGCGTCTCATAAGATAACAGTCTACCGATTTAATTTTGGTTTAGCGAATTCAAAAGTCATCCGCCTTCAATTAGTCAAAAAATGAACGTCTAATATATTTTTTTCCCCCGCCGATTAGTTTTCACTTTGAGATTCCCGCCGCAACATTATGCGTAAGTAGCAACAATAACTGACAAAAATAAAAAAGCAAACTGTCGCCAACAGAGGGCGACATTTCATACGGAAGGACTGCATTACATTTTAGCAATGTTTTCCACGCACTAAGCTGATCGCGATCAATCGCGTTCGCGCGCAAGTGCACGCGTATGCGCGCGATCCACTGTGACGTTGATCGCAGGCGGAACTGTATGTACATATACACATGTATGTACATGTATGTATGGTACATGTACAGTATACACCCTGAACAGTATGTCCAGGTATACTTGAATGCAAAATGCAAAGCAAGAATCTATACAAGTGTCACTGTTAATTTGTTGTTTAGATAATTTGAAACTATTTCCAATTATTGATCAGTTACCAACTCCCTTGACCACACTACAACAACCAATTGTGACTTATGACTCCTTTGAGCAACTGGCACTCAGGGCTGCATCTCACGAAACCGTCACAAGTACAAGTCCGCGACATCCTATCGAAACGCATGTTTAAACTTAATACACATATTTTCAATGGATGTCGCTGAACTTGTACTTATGACGGTTTCGTGAGACGCAGCCCTGTACACCAACTCTGTCCAGGTGCCAATTTAAAAAAAAAAACAACAACAACAGCAGCTACACAAAGTACATTTGTCAAGCATATAAGTGTACAATGATGAAGATAACTCCAGAAACTGATATGAAACTAGCTGTCAACTTCAAGGCTCTTCTTCCATGTCACCCTACTTTAATATCAAGGTTGTTGTATCATCGAAAACACTCAGAATATTTCTCTTTTCTGAATTGTGAGTACATGTGTATGGCTTTGTCTAAGGTAATTACTGCAGCTGGTCTATTTTGCTTTGTGAGTAAAGTTTACTCAGAGATTAAATTGGAGGGAAGACATCTGTGGATTTGCATTTATTCAATCATTGTCACAACAGGTGCATACATGTACATGTATCATTATATTTATAATTTCTCAGAAAATTAGTCACATGAAAATTGAATTTAGAGCTCACAGGAAATGTACATGTAATTTTTCCCTACACACAATACAACATATTCAGGTAATTGTACATTATCCATCTTTGTGAGTGAAAACCATAATTATAAGCCTACAATGTTAAAACAGATTGGTTTCTTGCAAATAATTTATTTTAAAAGCAAGTGTACATGTATATACCCACACAATACATGTATGCCTTCACATTTAATCTACATATTCTTGGGGTCTATAGAGAAGCAAGGGCCCGGTTTACTGATCTTTAAATCAGGAGGTTCTGTGTACATGTACATGTATGTGTGAGAACTCAATATAAAATAGAACTCATTCCAAGTGATGTCAGAGGCCATGTGTATATTTCATCTGCTCTACATTGGCAACATACCTGCCAACATTTCACCGCCAAAATTAGGGATCTCTCAAGCCAAAATTATGGATACAGTCTATTCTTAATCCTTTGTACACAGAATATTTCAGAAAAAGAGAGGAGTTTAGGGTTCAAAACAATAGCTTGAAGGCCAAATAAATAGGAATCATTCGTTCAAAATAGGAACGATATGTGGCAATAAACCCTTCTAAGCGTGTCGCAAGCTATGTCTGACTGACTGGTCCCTTTAAGTTCCCATTACATTTGGAATTGGAAGAGACAACTGGTGGACAGATGCCTCCAAGAGTGAACAGTGACATGACTCAAATTACCTCCTGCTCTTCCTTAGTGCCAAGACAGAAAGAAAGAGGCCTACATCATGCACACTTCTCAAGTATGTATCGAGTCACATGACTTGCTGTTGCTAGGTGATGCAGTAATAAGAAACAACTCCACATATCTAAACCATGATACATTAACAGCATGAGCTGTAGCCATCTTTAAAGGTACGGTTTGTTCTACCGTTATTGGGTTTTTGAAGTCTTTGTGAATGTACAGTATTAGAGTTAAAAGTTCATTTTTGTAAAGATTGTGAGAACATCCCTGATATTTTTGTTTTATTAATTATTGTTCAGTGAGAGAATTACTGATGTTCACCTTATGAAGAATAATGTAGTATTTTATTCATAACATGGGTTGAATTACATATAGACAAACACTAGTAAGAGATATCATGAGAAAATTCTAGAATACTAATTTAAAAGGGTATACATGTACATGTACCACTCTGGCCAACAATAGGGACTTTTAGATTTGCGTGGACTGATACTTTTGACGTCCATTCAAGGCAGTGCATTAAAAGGACGTCGACCGTAGCAATCCCCATTGTCTTCGTGCGAATCTAAAAGTCCCTAGTAAAAGCTTGCTTCTCCTTACCTATTTGACTGATTTTTCACATGCTAAATGTTACATGTACCTTTAAGATTGCATGCACTTGAAAAATTCCCCTTTCAGTTTTGATTGGCAAGCCATAAATTGAATGCCCACTTTCTATTGACCATTATAAATCAAGGAATAAAACCAACATGAGGAAATGTTTCATGATACTGCATCACAGCAACCACAATACCCCAATCTCAAGACCCCTTGATTTGATGCCAACATATTGTGCACTGTTCCTTAATTTTATCTGACCCCATTCTTGTTCGATGCCAAAGTAATCAAGGATACAGATAATTAAGTAACCGTAAGCACGATTGTGTGGTAAGGATTTCATCCATAACCGCACGTTTTCAAGCAAAGGTATTTAATACTGCACATACTGTACATGTACATGTACAGTATACGGTGTATTAGACTATACGATTGTAATATACAGTGTATTCTTGTATACTACTCATGTATTACAGTATGTTTAGGTCTCATACAGTAGCACTATAATAATGTAGGCATACTTTGCAATAATACATTTTTCATGAAAGAAGCTCTCAAATGAAATATAATAGAGGCACTCTATTTGCTATAAACAACAACACAACTGAAGTTTGCAGTTTGTAGCTTGTAATCACTAATTTGCAAGTTTCATTCCTGTCTGTCTTGAAAATCAAGTCAAAGAATAATGTAAAATGCTGAACATGACAGTTTAACATCTGAATTCTACTGCTATCCAAACAACCTGTACAAAAAGAATCAGTATTCTGCAGGCTTTATGCACCTCACAACAACAAGAAGCCACAGTGGAAATCTACAGCAGCAATCTTTAGAATTTAGACCACAATACTGAATTAATTACGCCACGATTGCTGAATAAAAAAATTCCCACACAATGTACAATGTAGCAAGCTCTTGGAGACAAGCAATTTTTATTTGATATTTATTGGATTATAAAATCAATCTTTTTCCCAGAGGTCTGCAACATACAGGTTTAATATTGATTGTGCGTTTTCATTTGTCTTGGGACAGTGGGCTTAGGGAAGAAAAAATACCACATGAATTTTGGATGATGTAACTATCATATTTTTGTTATTTTGTTTCCATGTCACGTCAACCATAATCACAACATTTGTTGCTTGATGACATTTCCAGGCCCTTAAAGGTCACAGGCAAGTACACAAACATCCCCAAAACTTCAACACACTCTAGGCCTATCGTCATCAGCTCGAGTTGGCCAAATAGCCGGCTATAACGTGATCCAGGAAATTAGCCTGAAGTTACAAATCGCGTCTTCATCGAGACCGGACAAATAGCGGGCTATTTGCAAACTAGCCCAAGTTATCTTGGGAAGATTTCCCGAGCAAATAGCCCACCATTTCGTAATCGGGCTAATTTCCTGCATAAAAAATAGTGGGATAGTTGGCCTTCTGGAGCTGATGTAAACAGGCCTTCTGAGCGATATTGTTTGAAAAACAGATTGATTTTTTTAGGAGAGAAGCCAACAACATCAATTTACATTCTGGCGGAAGACGAAAATATTTCTGCATATCCTTCTTCCCTCACAGTACAGGAAAAGAAACATACATGAGCCAAGAAAACATTTCTGATCTGATAAGTAGAAAATCCAGTCATTATTTTGCTATTTGATTACCTCATAAGTCATAATGCAATTTGCAGTTGATTTGTTTGTAAATGACATTTCAAAAACAGCCAAGTCTCTTCCATTTGCTACAAGTGTAAAGTGTATGAAGGGTTTGCATGTTGGAAAAATTGTGAAGACCCAATCAAGTCACTTCCTATTTACATCAATTATGGAGCGCCAGGAGTGTCAAATGTGACAGACACGAGCAATGTACTTGTACAAGAACCCACTATTATCATTATTATTATTATACTGAAAAACTAGAAACTCCTGTGAAACATTATCGGATGTTCAGAGCCGGGAGGGCTTAACTCTGTGATAAAGTACACTAGTTAATGCCCTTCTGGCTTCAACTAGAGGTTTTCATGATAAGAAACTTGTGAATTTTAAATACCGAGTGTTGTGGCTAATGTATTTCAAGAACAAGACCTTAATCTCCAGCGCAAAATTTGCAGAACTCTGCCGCTTCAATCCAGGCAAATATATTGACCGTAATAGGAAAAAAATACTTTTAAAATTTCAGAGGTTACTTTTCAAGCTTGCTTGCATGAAAATAACACTCTTTAATTTGTTTTGAATTGAACTCTATGCAAATTTTGGGGGCTCTTTTATGACTTTCGGGGGCTGTTTTTAGCATTTTGGGGGCTACTTCGCCCCCGTGTATTTTTGCACTGTTTTCACCTACCTTGTTCATGAGGATCACACAGATGTCTATCACTGCCAACGCGTTGTGAGGAGCGTTCTCAGACGCTCGACGGTAGGTGATGTACGCCCTCTGGTTGTTGACTCCTATTCGGTTGCTCACGTTGGCCGGGTGTCCGTTGGGGGTGTGGCTGACAATCTCGCACCCCGGCATCACCCTCTCCTTCCCCTCGTACAAGATCCTGATATGAATATGTGTAAAATATTTAGTATTAATGACTCTTTCATTTAAAACATTTTAATACTGGTATGGGGCACAATATTCCTGTTGGAAATATAAAAATGCTTTTCACTCCCGAGAGCATCTTTTAGACGTACTAAATGAATTTAAGATCTCTTCACAACTGTTGTGTCTTTTGTGGAAGCGTTTTTGAGCTCTTTTAAATCCTAGGAGAGCTAATTGCACTGCTTTTGTGTAATTTTCTTTTTCACCGTGTATGGAGAGTTCAAACTATGTCAGAGGGTGACGCCCTTGCCTTGGTCAAAACATTAATCAATAATTATTTGGAAGATATTTAAAACTTGAAGTTTTATCCCCTTGTTATTTACCTACACACATACAGGTATGCTTGCAATATTACAAGCTCCCCCCTCCCCCCCCCCCCTCCTAAAAATAGTTAAAATATTGGTATAAGAGAAAATGTACAAACTAGGATATAGGATTGTAGTTTTGGTTTCCATTACTAGTTTCAATAACATGCCTGCCCTACATATACTTCTGGATGGGTTAGAACTTCCAAAGTATCACAAAATGATTTATAGTCCAAGTTCACGAGTGACACATGAGATGAGAAAGTGATAGCGTACTTGAAACTCTCACAAGATCAGATGCCACCCATTAAAAACAAACTGTTGCTTTCCAACAGACTCTTCCAAATTTGAAAAAGCCAAACTATTCTCCAATATACTGGCTTTTTTTTTCCTTTGGAGGGGGGGGGGGGGGGGGGGGGGGGAGGGGGGTCAAATAAAACTCATCTTTGTGAAAGTGAAGGATAAAGGTCCGTGGGTTATATGAAGTATTTGCATGTATATTTGATAGTCTTTCTCTTCATCACCTTATACTCTGTTCCATGTACAAATTACTCTTTGTTTTATGGGCGCACTCTTGGGATTTTTCTACAGGTTAAGTACATGTGTAAGTGGGAAAAAAGCTTGTTGCCAAAATATTATCAAGAGTTCCCTTAGATTTTTCAGAGCTTCAGTGTGTGTGTGTGGGGGGGGGGGGGGAAGGAAGGGGCGTAGTTCTTCCAGAGGTGAATGACTCTCTTTTAACAACACTGTAACCTTTGTGTCCAACGTGAATGTACCTGGGGGCAACCAACATCATGATGACAGATGATTGAACTACATTCAGGTTCATATACAACACCAACACATGAATAATATTTTGTTCAACCTCCCCCCCCCCCCCCCCCCCCCCCCCCCATTTTTCCCCTTGTTGTGGCTGACAGAATACAGGTAATAAAAGGAGCAAAACCTGTAATACAATGAATGCTCTGGTGACAATTACTCCGCGGTCAATATCTTTACTGAATTCTAAACTTCAACCCGAATTCCAAGCGTTATACTTAAACCTAACCCTAATACTAAACCTAGTCCAAAGCCCAGTTGCAAAAATTATCCTAACCCTATCATCGTTCATGAAATGAAGCCCTAAGTACATAACTATCAGCAGAGCCAATGTCAGGGGCAGTTTTCATGACACTGTGCAATTATAGTACATGTTTAAGCTCGCCGACACCCCCTTGTGGGAGTATCAAAATCAACTACACCTGTAGGTGTCAATGGGATGTCGGTGAACTTGTACTCCTGACACTTTTGTGAAACAATGGCCCAGTCACTGCCCGACCGGCTAGTTGTAGACTTACCCAATATCAGTGAGAGGGGGTTGTTCATAGCCCCTTCGGATGCAGATGAAGACTGAAGGACTTGCTATGCTTCCATGGTTGAGATCGGCTGGTAGACCGCTGGGTGTGGTCTCCACACAGGTGAATCCAGGCGGTACCTGTGTAAAAAATATCCATTTATATCAAATGGTTACGGTACCGCTGTAGTTTTATCTTCATTTATACAACTGCACTAGTGCATGATAACTTTAATAACAATATGATAGCTACATGTACGTGTAAGTTTCTATCCTCATTTACATTTGTGAATCACATGCAATGTTCAGGGATGAAAGTGATGGTAAAGCTTCTAGAATGGAACAACAAGTTCATTATTATGAAACATTATAGAAGGGTATTGTACAAAAAAAGGAATAACAAGAATTAGATACTGTAACCTGCAGTTGTATAACCATGTTTCACACTAAATTAGCAAATAATCTTGTACGACAAATACATGATTTACACGTTTTGAATATTTTATATATATTTGCAGAGTAGGGAAACAAAATAATTCTACCATACAGTACATTTACATATAATAGTTCCTTCTGCAAATCAAATTGAGTCATTGCAACAATTTGATGGAGTCTCTTATCTCTACTGCATGGTGTTGATTGAGTTTCACAGGTTCATGAACTATACATTCACAAGTTCACTAACTCTTTATCTGATTATTCTGATACTGTCACTGATAGGAAGTACGAAATCAAGACATCGGAAGTGCCTTCACAAAAATGAAAATGATACCTTCATCTGCCTAATCCCCTACCCATCCTACATGTATGCCCTAACACATTAAATAAACACTGACTCATACTCATATGTGTGTACAATGTACAAATACATACATTGTACACATACATGTAGCCATACATGTACAGTCATGTATGAAGGTACATGTACAGTACATACAGTACACAGCAAATGCGGGTCATAATCATACACGTAAAAGGTAGAGTTCTAGCATAAACAATAAACAATTAACAATAAACAATTAAATAAATAAATAAATATCAATGAGTAAATACAAACTGAACATAAACAAATAATAAAAAAACATTAATGATTTATAACAAAGAGCTATGAAATAAAAAATAATTGAATCAATAATATAAATGAAAATAATAATTATCATAATATATTGTGAAATTTATGACTGACCCTGACAATATGATCTGACAATTGGAATAGTAAAAGGGGTACATTTGTAAAATAAATATCTAAAATGCACAGAAAGTGACTGACAAATCATGCTGGTAGTCTTTACAACTTTACAAACAGTCCCATATATTTATATGTACGTGAGTGCATTTCTGAGTTTTTTAGCAGTACGGTAGTTTGTAGAAAATGCATTGCATCTTATGTTTATAATGTAGTGCTCACAAAAACAACTTGATCAATCGATTGAACTAGTTGGAATGATTTTTAACCAGTTTCTCTGCAACGGAATTCTGTTATCAGAAGAGATTACATTGACAACAAACTGCTGAGAGCGTAAAAAGGGAAATAAATCTTTTTAAAACCATCTGTATGAGTTTACCGGTAGGTTCTTCTGAATCTCAACACCCAAAAAATTTCTCTCGCATATTTATACTGTACTCACCTTCTCTCCTTGACTCTTGATAATAACAGTAATGTCTATGATAGGGGCCAGGTTCTTGGGCGGTTTTCGTGGTGACTCCCCCAATAAATCGTCGTTCAGCGGCCGGGACTTCTCCGTCAAACCAGCCACCACAAAATAATCAGCGACCCTTCGGCCGCTGCCGCCACCGTCCTCCATTTTGAATCGGACTGTTCTATGTCAGCATGACAAAGAGGTGGAATGGATTTCTGGAAGAAACAAAAAGATGAATATTGTTCAGTTAATTAGATGGTAATGAATGATGACTGCAACAGAAAACATATTTTAGTAACATGCGTGTAATTATGGATTAATTTCCATCACATGTATCCAAAACTCATTGAAAACAAAGAGATTGGAAGCCATATTCGCAAGGGACCATTTCAATTCCAACATGTCCCTATAAAAAAAAGAATGCAGTACACTAGTAAACGAGAGAAAAATGTTCACATGGGTTCAATCAAAGCTTCATGTACATCTATCTAATTAAGGAAAATCTTAAAAACACCTTCTTCTGAATAAAATCACAAGTTGAAGAAAAGTCTCAGAAGACCTCAGTTGAAGAAAAGAAATGAGTAAAATATAACTGTACATGTAAAATCAAATATGATGCAGGACAAGATCCAATTCGATGCATAGCATTTTACAATGTCTGAGTAGGGATTAAAAGCCCTTACAATGTAAAAAAGATCCTTGTATAGGATATCACATCACATAGTATGTAGGACAGATCGAAACTTGTTTTTGCCTGTCACCAAAGAGAAATCACTAGACTGCGATTCCTCCTTCATTGAACACTTGAAGAAACAACCGTTTTAATACTCATTTCCTCCTATAAATCACTTTAATCTGACTGAGCTGGATATTTCTTAATCATTTGTTGCAAAAAAGAGGCATACATGTTGTTAACTCGGCAGAGGCCACGGTCATGTTCAAGCATTTACGCTTACGACATGTGGTCTCCTGCTTTTTCCTTTTGTATGAAACTTTTATTTAAACTAGAAACAAATTTTGTCAAACTTACATGTTATTCATTATATTTATTTGTATGTTTCTTTGTATTGATATGAAAAAGTGGAAATAAAACAAACAAACAAACAAACAAACATGTACATGGGAGAACAACACAAGAAGTAGAGACAACATTTGTAATTATTTACAATTCATGCGTAGCAAATAACTTTGATAGTCTTACCCATGAACTGAAGAAGAATTTTCTTTGAGGAATGAAACACAATACTATGTTGTTTTTTTTCTCTCTCCTGTTTTTTTTAATTAAACTAGCATTTTGGTAAAAAGTATTTAAAGCCAATTTGTGTTACTGTTTGGTTTAGATGTCTAGCAAAATCATTCACAGTTGGTAATTTAAAGTTACACCTGTATAATGGACATTCAAACACTTGGACTCAGCCATGGTTTGCACAGATTTACATGTAATGTACATGTACATGTACATGTACAAGGAGAATATGGGAAGATTTGTGGTGCCAGATAGCAAGGTTTCCAAAGGAGAATACCTACACATACCTGTTGTTCATCAATTAAGACTAGAGTATCTACAAGAACAACATGAACCAGTCCAGTTCTTTCTTCTTCTACAGTGTAACTTCTGCTATATTGTAGCTTCTGTTTTTTATATTTAATAACAAAAAGGTCATCGCAAGATTAATCTCAATTGGTGCGCTAGCTCAGCCTCTCTCATCTTGCTCTTAATAATTCCTACAGTACGTACTTCCTATTTTTCATATTTACTGTCCTTCAGCCATGCGGTCCACACCCACTCACCCCTTTTCTTTATAATCCTGTCCATGTAGTTCATAATTCTACCCTTGTGCTTCCACACTGCCTGTTCTCTTCAGTAGTCTCCATAGACAAGACTTGTTTTTAAAACTTTTTATTAGTGTTTATTTGTTAAAAACATCATTTTTTGAGGGGTCCACACTCTACAAATTATGCTTTTTAATGGATCCCACCATTTTCATTGACATATAAATTTACAGCAATATTTTTCATTTTTCTTCTTGATTTAGATTGTATGATATGATTATTATATAATTCCTTGCAACTAAATTATGAATTATATAAATAATGTCTTTTGTTATGCAAACAAAAATAAGATGTACAGTTGTATAAATACTTTTGTATACTTTGTCAAATGTTGGTAATTTATGTAATTTTATTCATTGTACAGTGTGTACATAACTTGTGTTTTTCTTGTTCAAAATGGAAATGAACTTGAACTTACCTTGGCAAATAATAACACTTTAATCCTGCTGTAATTTAGCGTCAAATGGAAATTTGATCCATCCAGGTGGAATAGTGAAGTAACAAGATACATGTATGTCATAAAACATAACAATATGTGGGAGTGTAAATAGAAGATGCACCAATATATCTACATGTACATGTATGTGTATCTCATTACTTGAAGTGCATGTGCAATGCCAGCGCAGGACTATCTCGGAAACACAACTCGGCACCAAAGCCCAACCCCAGTCCTATCATGCATGATATCCCTATTGCAAACCTGATAACGCATCATTGATAACGCTGCTGCCATTTTTATAGGTCACAGAGAGGTTTGCAAAGCATTGAGCTATTGATTGTGGCTGCATGGTGCAGACAGTTCAATTGGATCATGGAGATAAAATTTATCTCCATGATTGGATAATGGCCTGGCTTCCAGGTTGCTTTTGAAATGCGGGTCTACAAAAGATGCACTTCACAAGGTCACATTGCTTTGGTGTGTCGCTGCAAAACTATTAGTTGTTTTGGTACAAGCATGCTATGTGCTTGTGGATAATATAACTGTATTGATTATCACGTTCTTTCATGAATGGATATTGAAATGTTCAAACATCTGTGCCCCGTCTTACAAAGAGTTGATATCAATTCCAACTACAGTATTAGTACATGTACATGTACATGAGAGATAGGAGACTTGCAAATTTGCAATTGATTGGAGGACTTACGATTGATTTGGATCAATCGCAACTCTTTGTAAGACGGGGCCCAGGTCTAAGAACATCCATGCAATATAAAAAAATTCACACCAGATACAAGCATTCGGGGGCAAGGGACAAGGGACAATGTCCTGTGTGAGCCAGAAAGTCGTTGACTCCACGTTTTTACTATTATTTTCAGAACTACATGTGTTCCTTTCTTTCTTTCTATCAAAGGTACAAAGATACATTTACATGTACATGTGTACATGAACAGTGTACATGTATGTGAACATGTACAAGTTTAAGCTACAAATCATAAATGTCTTTAGAAACTCCAGTGAATAACAGATTTACAATGTAACTACCGGTAATGATTCCAGCTGTATTGACTTTGAGATTCAGACATCAAATAATACACAAGACAGTTCAAGGACGTTGAAGGTTATACGTGCAGATACAGTGCAGTGACAGTCAAGGAACGATCAAGGGTATGTGTGTGCATGACATCATAAAGGGCTTTAGATAGGAAGGCAGTTCAGTAGATGAGCAAAAGTTCATGCAACAAAACCTGAAGCCCCGGCAGTTTGAAAAAAAAGTCTTTGGAGCAACAAACAAACCAATATTTGGAGCAGGGGGCAAGTTAAGTTATAAAAACTCCACAACAGCAAATTTGAAGAAAAAAATATGTACAGTGTACATTAGTGCTGTAAAATCACAGATATCTCCAATTCCGTTTAACCGCCAGTCAAAACCGGACGGTTTTCGGTTAAACGATTAAAACATATTTAAAAAAAAAAAAAAAATTTACCGACTGCATTTTTAAAAAAAAAAACATTATTTTTTTTTATTTTTTTTTTTACCGACTCTGTCGGCAGCAAGCCAGGTCCGTGTGAAAAAGCAGGAAGGAGTTTCATTTAACTGCGAGGTGCATTTGAAGGCGCCGATTTTTGCTTGTAAACTTGTCACTAATAATAGTAACAATGTTGTTTTTAGAAGAATGTGTAAGATCTTTAATGTAAATTAAAAACAGTAGAGGACCTAAGATAGAACCTTGTGGTACGCCGTGTGTAAAAGTTGGATGAATTATTATTAAACTACATATTGATCGAGATCTATTACAAAGATTACTTTCAAACCAAGATGACAGACAAATTGGAGTGTTGTTCTAGTTTCAGAGTGGTGAGTCAACACAAAGATTACTGAGCTGGAAGACATTGCCAGGCATAGTGCCAGGTGGAGGGGCATAAATTGAAACTTAAAAAAAAAAAAAAAAAAAAAAACGGGATAACGAAACCGTCCAATTGAAAACGGAATCCGCCATGGGCGGTCGGATACCGGACGTTTAAACGTTTGACTACAGCACTAGTGTACATGTACATTTATCTGAGAATTCAAATTTTTGAAAGAAGCCCCAGTAGTTTCCATTCCGTGAAGGGTTACATGTACTTGATAATATACAGAATTACAGATGGCTAACATGTAGGAAAATTCTTCTACCCCCTGATAAACATGATATACCTGCACAACCTATAAACTTAATTTTCAAAATAAATAGCCTTAAAGGTACTACATTGTATGTCCCTTTTGCAGCCAACCTCAAATTCTGTAGAACTTTGCAGGAATTATGAATATATCATGTATGTCCTATCTGTGAAATTTAAACATTAGCAGTGTCCTCATATTCATATTATGCAAGGAAACCCGTTTACTTGCTAGACTTCACTGTCAGACATTATTGAGTGACTGACTGGCTTTTTTTCTTCTTTGGTAATAACATACATGAAAAGAGTTGTAAAGGGTACATGAGCATTTGTCTACATGTACATCAATAACCCACTTCTTGTGATGGCCAAGATTAAACTGATTGAATCTTTGCGCAGCATAAAACGTACGATCATTCGGTACAATTGTCTGAAAATCAAGACTATTACTTTTGGGCTCTATAGCCCTAAAGTCGATTTGACAACTAATAGTCGTTATTTTCCCACTTGAAGACATTTTCAAGCCCCACCTTTTTTAGGGAAGTTCTAAATTAGTATTATCTTTCAAATGCAGTTGGAATTTAACTTTTTCGTTTTTTGGGCCTGCGAATGGGACATACATTTGTAGTACCTTTAAGATATACAAATGTATATTCTTTTAATATACCGGTACCCCGTTTTCACTTACATATTGTCTCCTCCTATTGCAATAATTATTCACTCACATGTAACGTACTTCATTTGCTATTCAGTTACATTGTACCTCGGCAAATTGTCATGTTGCTTAAACTCAAATTATAGTGATCTGCACAAAATTCACAGGAAACAATAACATGAGTTTGAGCTTAAAAGTTGTTTCCGGAGCATCACTGTCAGGGACTGCTAGGTAGCTGGATAGGATTTTAGGTGGTCAGTGAAATCCAGGGAACCATGCACTCATGTGCATGCATAAAGCCCTGCATGCAATTCAATTGCTCTTTCAACAACACACTCCCTTAAAAAATGTATGAAGATTTAAGATTCCAAAATTGGGGAAGAAATGAGCGAGGAGGAAGGAATATAAGAGGAGAAATAAGAAATATTCCCTAGCAGAGCAAACCATGAGGCAGATTTAAGATTCCAAAATTGGGGAAGAAATGAAGGAAGAGGTAGAAATAAGAGAAGAAAGAGAAATGTTCTCTAGCAGAGCAAACCATGCAGCCACGCTGAAAAACATCCCAAGGCGAAAGAAAAGTTCCAGCTAATAGCATCAGCTCAACCATAACAGACACGAGACAGACCATGAAAATTCACTCTGGATTCCTAATTGCATCTGTGCGCACTACTGGACAGGTATTTACTAGACAGTTATTTACTTTATGCTCAATAATATTAAAGCATTAGGATAGTTCCAAGTATATGTCCCATGGCAATGTTAAACACATTATTTTTCGGAGAAAGCAAATGTAATTGATCGAGACACTATCTGGTCATTTTATTGGGAACCTCAGATTTTGATGCTTTATATTGCATAAACCGGATACCGGTGCGATAATCAAGTAACAAATATTAAAAAATCTAAAGCATTGGTTTTGTCATTCTCCTTGGAATCCTCATACTCACAACTACTAAAAATTAAAAACATTAAAAAAAAAAAAAAATCTCAAAAAACAGAAGAAAAAAAAATCTAAAAGATTCTAAAACTCACATCAACAATGAGCAGTGTTTGAGCAATCTAATCATCAGTATGTATTTAAGATTGTTTAAATGTAAATGGCTAAATGCAATATTTCCTAACTATTCGTCTACAAAATTGATGTAGTGTGTATTGTAATTATAATCAGGAAATGCCATGCCCTGCAAGACACATGTAAAATGAGAGCTACATGTACATTATGTATTGTAAATGTACATTTTTGGTAGCTTTCCAAAACACAAGGTAAAAATATGCATGCAATAGGCTATCCAATTATCTACAAATTTATGTATGTATGTAAATAGTACTCATTAAATCTCATTCCCTGTTATTGTCCTCTTTGCCAGATGCGTTTACATACATGTACATGTACCGGTACATTGCTTCACTTCGGTATATTTCCAAGTCCAATAAACATCAGTTACAAAACTGATGTGATCATTATAAAACCTGTTGAAAACTGAGCCTGGGGATGTTCGAGTTGGACTCAATTGAAAATGCATGTGTTCGAAAAACATAACGGTACACTGTAAATCCAATGGGTTAACAGCGACGCTCCACTGTGCCTCAACATCACTTCATTGGTCTAATAGCCGAGCTAGGAATATATTTCCAGTAAATTGGAAGAGGTGTGATGGTGTATGGTTGAACTTGAAAAAGGACGGGCGAGGGACTGCTCATGGATGAACTGATGCACATTAATCTACCTACACTGTATCTAATGTACATGTTGATTTTCAGATTCAATGTTAAAGAGAAGGCTGGGGTTCTGGTAAATGTGAGATAAAAAATGTGTTAGATTAATTGATTTCCATGTGGAAAAAAAAAGGTGCACTGCACCAATATCACATAAAACTGATTTATTTGGAAATGCTTTTTTATGTATGACTGGAAATGGGTTGAAAACTTTGACAAAATGTTTGGGTCATATATGGTAGTGTACAGTAGTCCCATATAAATCTGTGCTGCAGCTGTGTGGTTTTCAGCAAGATTAATTAATTTGATTGAATCCTAATCTTTTTTTACATTTCAGAGAGATTCTACAGTAGCCACTCTAATTATCTGCAGTCCACCTACAGTTGTATGTACATGTACATGTACCTTTTCCAGAAAACTACTTTCGATAACATGCCAAAATCTGTAAAGTGATGCAAACACAACTTGTACTTCCCACACCTTGAATAATCCCACCCTCAAGCCAAGTCAAGCCACTGTTGTTACTTGTAGTCGAGTGCTTATAAAGAGGGCTGATTAGCACACTCCGAACAGGCCAGTCCGTCAAACCTGGACCGAGATGTCAAATCGGGACATACCAGGGACCTTTCAAGAGCCACACAAAGTGACAACCCTCCGCTTTGAAATTCTGAGACTGTTGAAAGTTTCAAGGGTCGATGGAAAAAAAAGCAGAGAACCAGAGCTGGTGCTTTAAATCATGAAGCCGCAATACATCTTAATTTCAATCGAAATCTAAATAAATGGCAAACATGATAATAAAATCTAAAAGAGCAGGAATGCAGTTTAAATAATGATGATGGTGATGATGATGATTGTAATATAAACAAAAAAACAAAAACAAAAGCTACATGTACGTACATGTACAGTATGTTGATGACAATAATGGTGATGGTGATGATGATGATGATGAGAATAATGGTGGCAGTAGTGGTGGTAGTGGTAATGATTTTGACATTAATGATGATGATAAGGATGATGATAGTGACATTGAAGAGTGAAGACAACAATGAAAAATGAAGATGCCACTACTTGTCCTTCCTGTACTTGCTTTAAAACATGTCGTCTTCCTACTCAAGCATCTTCCTTCTCCTAGAGCCAGGCCCCCTTTTGGCATGCCAGGTAAGGTGTAAAGAGCATGCCTGATTAGAAGGGTAATAAGATGTGACTACCGCTGAGAGCCGCAGCTACAAACCATCTTACTCTATCATCACAAGAACGAAGACAAGTGGGTGTTTCTTCAAGGCAAATTCTTAAGCATATTAAATACCGGTAATGCAAAATAGGAAGGTCCCTGAATATGGACATAATGAATAATTCCACAACTAAAAAAGCAGTCTAAAAACAATCAATTAACACTTGGCCTCATTCGTCAAGAAAACGACATGTACAGGGTGTACTGTAGTAGACACATTCATTTACACGTACTGTACATGGGGGTCTTAGATTTATGTACATGTAATTGTTGTACAAATTAACTTCTGAGATGAGGTAAATGATTAATATCAGAATTGCCCCTGAGGCAGGTATCACTTGAAGCGAACTGTGTACTGTATCTAAAAAGATGTACATGTACATGTAGTTGCCATTATGTACAGTGATGCCCCTTCCCCCCCCCCCCCCCCCCCCCATTTTTTCTTCTTCTTGGGGTGCAGGTCGTATGAGAGAGAGTGTACCGGGTAACGTAAAATACTAGTCAATATCAAAATAAAAAAGTAAAAATTTAGCATAAAAAAAGTATATACAGCATATAAAACATTTGAAAAAAAACGCAATTCCCCTTGCTCAGTTGGCGGGGGCCCCCTGTATGCGAGTAAGGAGCTGAGAGCTTGTTAGCTTGTGGTGAAGTGCATGTCAGTAGTCTGTCGGTCTTGTTAGCTCCAAGGTTAATAAAGACTCAGGCTGTCTAGTGAGAGAGATTCTTAATGGATGCATTCCCAAGCAGCGTCCATCAGGATGCCATTAGGGGACAACACGTTGCACATGGGTATGGCGCGCCATATGCCCAATAACCCCGAAAAACACGGTTTATCGCCGATAAACAAGGTTTATCGACGAAAAACAAGGTTTATCGAGCGAAAAACAAGGTTTATCGAGCGATAAACCTTGTTTATCGTGAGAAACTCTGTATATCGACTGATAAGCACAGTTTCTCTCGATAAACAAGGTTTATCGATAAACAAGGTTATTCGTATTTCGTCAGGAGAGGGCGCTTTTTAAAGTTGCACCCAGCTCAGAGCACTGCTCCGCACGTGCGCTTTACACCGTATAATATACCAACACCGTAACACTTGCTCGCGCTCATGACCACGATCGACATTTTCTGAGTGGAGGTATGGCGAAGTATTCCAGGCTTTTCCCCAATTTTTGAAATGTTATGTTTATATATCTCTCTCTCTCTCTCTTTCAAACTTTCTAGGTTTTCCCCTTCTCTTATCTCTCTCACTCTCCCCTTTTCTTTCTCTCACTCTCTCTTTCTCCTACCCTCTCAATATAACCCTTCTGTCTCTCCCTCTCTTTCTTCTAATTTTTTCTTTCTCTTTCTCTTTCCTTTTTCTTTCTCTGCACTCCCTCTCTGTCTCCTCCCCTTTTATCTCTTTCCCCCGGTATGAGAAATAGGGTAGAGATAGATGGTTGGAGAGAGAGGAGAGATAAATGACAGATAGAGGAGAGATAGAGCAGGGCAAAAGGAGAGATAGAGCGGGGATAGATGGATGGATATAGATGGAGAGAGAGAGAGAGAAGAGATAGAGCAGGGATAGAGGAGAGATAGAGCAGGGAAAGATGGATGGAGATAGACGGAGAGAGAAAGAGATAGGAGAGATAGAGCAGGGATAGAGGAGAGATAAAGGAGAGAATAGAGATGAATGAGAGATAGAGGAGAGATAGAGCAGGGATAGATAGATGGAGATAAAGGAGATATAGAGCAGGGTAGATGGATGGAGAGAGAGGAGAGATAAAGGAGAGATAGAGGAGAGATAGAGGAGAGATATCGATGTATCCCCGCTCTATCTCTCCTCTATCTCTCCTCTATAAATATCTCTCTCTCTCTCTCCATCTATATCCATCCATTTATCCCCGCTCTATCTCTCCTCTATCCCTGCTCTATCTCTTCTCTCTCTCTCTCTCCATCTATATCCATCCATCTATCCCCGCTCTATCTCTCCTTTTGCCCTGCTCTATCTCTCCTCTATCTGTCATTTATCTCTCCTCTCTCTCCAACCATCTATCTCTACCCTATTTCTCATACCGGGGGAAAGATATAAAAGGGGAGGAGACAGAGAGGGAGTGCAGAGAAAGAAAAAGGAAAGAGAAAGAGAAAGAAAAAATTAGAAGAAAGAGAGGGAGAGACAGAAGGGTTATATTGAGAGGGTAGGAGAAAGAGAGAGTGAGAGAAAGAAAAGGGGAGAGTGAGAGAGATAAGAGAAGGGGAAAACCTAGAAAGTTTGAAAGAGAGAGAGAGAGAGATATATAAACATAACATTTCTAAAATTGGGGAAAAGCCTGGAATACTTCGCCATACCTCCACTCAGAAAATGTCGATCGTGGTCATGAGCGCGAGCAAGTGTTACGGTGTTGGTAATATTCTACGGTGTAAAGCGCACGTGCGGAGCAGTGCTCTGAGCTGGGTGCAACTTTAAAAAGCGCCCTCTCCTAACGAAATACGAATAACCGTGTTTTTCGATAAACCTTGTTTATCGATAAACCTTGTTTATCGTCGATAAACCTTGTTTATCGTCGATAAACCTTGTTTATCGAAAGAAACTGTGCTTATCAGTCGATATACAGAGTTTCTCACGATAAACAAGGTTTATCGCTCGATAAACCTTGTTTTTCGCTCGATAAACCTTGTTTTTCGTTGATAAACCCTTGTTTATCGGCGATAAACCGTGTTTTTCGGGGTTATTGGGCATATGGCGCGCCATACATGGGTACAATCAGTGGCGTAGAGTGGGCTCCTGTTGTAGGGGGGGGGGGAGGGGTAGGGGGGGGGTGGCACCAGTCTTTGGTCTACTACATGTAGATCAGCTTTCCTGTGTCTCTTTTTTCTGTAATTATTTATGTTTAAACTGTACATGTAGCTGCTGTACACCTCATCAAGGAAGCAGATTGGATCACCCCGAGGCATTTTTCAATAATCGTTTTATGCATCTCTTATTAAAAACAGCTTTTAATAAGACTTACATGTACATGTTGTCCCCCACGTTAATGGTGTACATTCAGTATGATATTTGAAGAGAATTTTTGAGCAATCTATCTACATTGTACATGTATCTCACGTTATTTTTCCTTTTCCTTCATCTCTCCCCTCGCTTTCACCTTTTTTTCCCTCTGTTCATTGGAGCCACTGTACAATGTACGTGTAGGCCTACCTTACATACATGTACACTGTACCTGGAGGTTTGGTTTTCATAATACTGTATGTCATCACAATGAACACTGAGGTGCCAAATTTTGCTGGCAAATTTCAGATTATTTAGAGTAGTTCAACACCCAACAATCTGAAGGGTGCCCCCCACCCCTCCCCTTTAAACTAGTTCTGTAGAGGCCTACAGTGTGGATGTGTAAAGAGCCCACTTTTGCAAAGTATCCTGTACTTTGTAAATAGAGAGCTTTTGGATCATGTTCATGTCTGTACACTGTATGTTTACAACTTATTATGAGAAATTTGACTCTGCACTGTCAACAGAACAAAAGTCACAAACGGGCAGTCAGTGCTTCTGGAGTGCCTTTGTCTAACATTTTTATGATAAGAACAGTTTGTAAAGCTCAGAAGAGACTACATGTAATTTATATTTTATGGGACCATATCATCCATTATCTGTCCTTGTTTGGGCTATTTTTATCACAGTGAACATAAAATTTGGAGCACAACGATCATAAATCGTTCTTTTAAAAATATCATGTTGATGTACAATGAGCAGCATGTTCAGACTGTTTAGATTCTGACTGTACTTCAAGGGTGGATCCTAGACAGTGAAGGGAGACAGCAAGGCTGTGAAATAATCATTCTAGAGTCGGGTACCGAAAAAGTGATCATTCAGAGTTTACTGGATTTTAGTAAAATCCCAGCTGGCATCCCCTCGTGGCCCAAGCAGCAACCAAAAATAAAACCCAATCAATAAATATTATCAATGTCTACTAAGAATTTTATACGCACACCTGACTTGTATTGGTAAACCTAAATAATTAGTCTTGACTGCCATGCAAGAAACATGAATTAGAACAAATGCTGATTACTCCCTTTAGTTGTACAGGGAAAAAAAACAGCATTAAATTTCTCACATATTTCCTTTCCTGGGCTGGTCCAAGACAAGACAAGACAACAAAAAAAAATCAAATCAAATCATAAATATTGCACAAAATACTGTCAGGGAGGAAGCAAATAAATACTGTAGCATGCTAGATTATGATTGATAACTGAAAAGATGACCCAGGCAAAGCATAAGATTATAGCAATCCGATGCTAATGCTGCCAGGTTGAGTGTGTTCGAAGTTATCAATCACGGCACGATCAGCCGGGAGGGTTACTCTCCTTTCGTGTATGCATGGCTATATTTACAAATGAAATGATATCTTCCTCGGGTATCCCAGCATGCACCCTGCAAAAGCTCCTACACACATACATGTACTGGTAGACATATTGAAAACACAGCTGAAGAGATGTATGAGTTGCGTATGAAATCATACTCTGAGACACAGATGGGCCATTACAAATGCGATGAGTACATACATGTAAATGAAGTTTAATTTCTTTAACATGACTGAGTATTAAACCAAAAGCAATCATGGTAAAATGCAGACCTGACGATGACATGTCAGTGCCTCTAAGCTTATGGACAATACGCTGTTTACATTTTAAATTTATTAAAATTCTACAAAAACTACAAAATCTCTCCGTTTGAAAAAAAATTGAGTGGGAGAAGTAGATTCGATAACAAAACGGGGAGCAGTCCTGAAATGTACCTAAAACAAGAGACCCCCAAAATAGAAAAGTCATTCTGCCAAAGTGTGGCATACACTGTACATTTTATGTACCGGTAGATTCAAATGAATTTGAATTTTAAAAATTCAAATTTTTATTAAATCTTATTTTTATTATTAAAATCATCCCTCTAGAAACAAAGAAAGGAAGAATACCATTCATCCCTTTAGATTTCCATTGGGACGAAATATCAAACTATCCATGTATCCCAGATTAAATTCCATTAGATGGATGCACATGCACCTACATGTACAATGTATTGTTACCTTCCAATATAAAACATGTTCAAATGCAATCTCACACTACAGCCTAACTACAATACAAAAATATTTTAAAAGCCTCGCTTAGTGCCTCAGCAGAAGCAACGCAAATGTTCCACTCACCTTAAAATAACAAACAATCTATAAATACAGCAGGTTGCTGGTTGGTCTTTATGCGAGAACGGTTCTGATCAGCAAGTGATGATGAACAAGTTCTAGGTATCCAGTATATCCGCTCCGAGTTCTACTGCATAATCAACAGCGATGCTTTACCAGTGATCGCAACTACAGTACCTGCAGAAGTGAGAAATGCAAGAAATAGTCTATGATTTATACTGTTCGTGTACCAGTATATTCATAGAGATAAGAATACAGTCAATACACATTGTTTAATAACATTATCCTTGGCCCTAAGTTATGACCAAGACATTTAGTTTGCATGTTTGTATAAATGATCCATGACCTTCAACACTGAACATTGTGAAGGTAAAGTACAATGACCTACTTAAATCCATGAAGGTCAGTGATGTTATGATGGAAATTATGAAACTGTGTCAAATGTAAATAATCCCTCTCAAAAAGTGGCCTGTCGTTGTTTAATAGAGTCAAATGAATCAGTCCATGAAATTAAACAAGTGGCTAAAAAACATATTTGTAGAGTGGATATTTTGCAAAAACAAGATGCATGTTTAAATGGTATCCAAAATACAATGAATGATGAACTGCACAAGTGCACAACCATTCCCAAATACAAACTGTACATTCAAGACTTTGCAAGGAACTGCAGTTTTGATAAGATATTCTGAGAAAATGTATTTTCATTTAACTGCATGATGATTGATTATCCTGAAATATAGGCATGTACACCTGTCTAAAGAGAAAAGGATTATAGAGTCACTGAACCTCATGTACCCAACAGTGGCAAATTTGATTTAGCAGAATCCCAGAAATGTCCCATTGTCAAAAAAGTATTTCACTTTGATTTCAAAATAAACACCCCAGGAAGTCAAGTCCCCTTCGGTTAAACCTGATAAGAATTGAAAATGAAAGCCAATAATATTGGTACAAAGTTCTGTAACAGCAAATCTTGAAAGTCCAATTTCTGAAGTTACTGTACTCTGAATCTATTCATGAACTACATTTCATATTCATAACCTAAAAAAGGGTGCTGTATTTTTTTTTATAGCTCTACAAGTGAACTAATTATATCAAATGTGTACCTGGTTTGAGAGTGGCAAATTATTAAGAGAAGTTTCTTGCTGAGGGCATTCATGCCCTATTATCAGAGCTGCCAACCTGTCACTTTCAAAAAACATATTATTCAGCTTGAAAAACCATATTTTTAGGTGAAAAAACATATTTTGCCTGTTTTACGTTTTTTCCCTATAAAATGCTACTGCAATCATGTTTTTTTGAGTAAAAACGCTTTCTATCATTGAGAGCTGCCGACCTGTCACTTGAAAAAAAAAAAAAAAAAAAAAAAAAAAAAAATGATTTGTTAAATATATTTACCTACTTTATCAGAAAAATCCATTATTTAAAACTATAAGAATTTAAGTCAATAAGTACGAGGGCCGCTGAATTGCGGCGCAACACACGATGATGTTCTATGCCGAAGTTGGGGCACCCATTGGTGCTTCATTGCTGTCGAATCTAGGCAAGTCTAGAATTGCAATCAACTTTGTACATAAAGTCAATGCATCAGCAGGTCCGGTGTTCGTTTTCATTTGACTTTTTGAAGATACCATGATTACCATCACACTCGAAGGGCTTGCGATAGGCGAAAAAACTGGTAACAAAATCGCTGATTTCTTGATTTTTAGCGCTTTTTGGGTGAAGCTGTTTCTTAAAACTGGGCTAAACCCCCGTGAGCTTTGGAAATATGGCCCTGATTCCGCATTTTTGACAGCAAAATTTGGCTTTTGGAATGGATTTTTGGAAGTAAGATCGGGACTTTCTTGTACTGACACTGTGTGTGTAGTGCAGTGCACTGATATGTCATTAGCGTGTGTATGCATGGCCTGGGGAAATGCGCTCGTCTTTTAGTGGTGTACATCCCCTGTATTGTGTGCAATGTACATGCGTGCGCGCTGCAGGAATCGCCAACACAAAGCAATAGCAAAACTATGCATACGCTGGTTCTCACAGCCAGCCGCTAGCCACGTTCGCACAGCCATACTCGAAACTTTAAAAAAACGTATTTTAGCACAGCAAAACGTACAGACGTATTTTCCCAAAAAAAAACGTATTAATACGTTAAAAACGTACTACTTGGCAGCTCTGTATTATAGTCTACCTTACATGTACAATATACAGTGTACATGTACATTCATACACAACAATCTACAATGAAAAGAATATAAACAAAAAAAACGTTGTAGTACGCAGACAACAATAACACCAACACTTAAGCTGTACATGTACATGTAGACAGAAATGCCCTAATTATAAACTGAGGTCAACAAACTTACGACTATTTCCATGGATACTTCTAATTGTTTTCAATTTGATAAGAATCTTGAAACGTTTGTATAATTACTGCCCCAGGTCAATAGTACATGACTTGTAGTATTTGAACACAGTACATGTATCTGGACTTTAATAAGAAAAGAGATAACTGATGTTTTAAGACAAGTCTCAAGAGGTGTACAAGCCATGTGACGACAGTGACGTACACTATAATCAAACTTGATGTAATTTACAACCATTTTTCTTTGATGTATTTCCAGTGAAGTGTGTATCCTTCGATCGATAATAAGCTTAGATTACAGTCAATGTAAATGACCCATGAAACAGAAGTAGGGTTGTTTGCATTTACATGTATGCCCGTGGCTTGTTGACATGTTCTGTGCATTATCTAAATTGTACATTGATGCCTTCTTTCAAGGATACTTATTCAGACAAGATAGCCTTCACATGTACTCTACAGTATTGTACAGTGACATGTACATGTACATGTTTGCATTTGCAAATAAACAGCAGAGTCTGTGCTTGCAGACTACTAATTTATGTTGTTTACATGCAAAATGTATACTGTACAAGCGTATCTCCAATTAATCACATCTTAGAGGACTTTTGACATTTCAATAATAAAATTAGAGTAAGATTAAATGTACATGTTACTGTTGTCATTAAAAAAATGGTTTAACTACAGAGTTGTTGTACTGTTATGTTTACATGTTCATTGTACATGCACATGTATGGGTGACCAGAATCGTCATGGACCTTTGTTTACATGCCATCAGAAAGTCTGCATTTTCAATACACAATATAAAGTGAGCAAGACAATGTCTATGCAACTTGCAAGGCCTACTGTACATGTACATGTAGCATGCAATGAACACACACCGCAGCATATGGTTTCATATGTTTGTACTTTGTAGTAAGTGAGAGGAGACAAATATTATCAGATTAGTAGTTTGCATTATAATTGGTACATGTAGTTCACCAGTTTTCCCATTGATCAATACATTCTTAAATATATGAGCATTAAAATGCGCATAAACTACATTGTACATGTAATGTATGTAAACGTAAACTTATCATAAACAAGTAATTCATTATTGATCTGATAATTATGGAATGTTGGAATCATATTTCAGTTTTACAAAACATTAACAAAACTAAGCTTACCAACTGCTTTACTAAGTTACAAGGAAAAATCAAGCTATAAGCTACGCTGTGCCTGTACTGTAGGTCCACTTTAGTAATAACATGTGGCCAATATATGCATGCACTATGTAATACCACTTCTAATTTATTGTTTGTCCAACATGTAATGTAAACTAAAAGTAAACAAAGATCTCTACAACCAGCTGGTGAGAATACAAAAGACACCCCCCCCCCCCCCAGCAAAATACACAAAGCAGTGAATGCACCCCATCCTACAGTACGACATACAGTTCATGGGCTCCATAATAATGCACACACAAATAAAAGCAAGCCCATGGCTTTGTTCACACTAACTGTAAAAGCAAACCTTTAGTGGCATTGTTCACACAAGCCGATAGTGCAGGCAGCAGGTGTCTGTGTGGGAGACAAACCCTTTGTCCTCTTCATCCCTTTATCTCCACACTCACAGCTAAAATCCAAACTCTATTCTACTCAATGCATCCCCTATGAAGGACAGTGAGAGGGGGTGTGGACATTGGACAATGACTTGTGTAGGCGTAAACAATAAACATTTTTGTCTTCTCTTTTCTGATATTTTTTATTTGTATTTATACAAATAAAAAAATACATAAGTGGCAATAAGACAGTGAGAGGGGGTGTGCCCAGTGTAGAACATTATTTGTGGGCATGGAAACAAAAGGCCCCTCCATAAAATAAAAAAAATATTTTTTTTGTTTTGTGTCCAGCACATGTGTGGGAGTTTGATTCAGGGAAATGTATTATGATTGTTTTGATTAATAGTGTAGTGGTCTGGAGTGAATCATACATGTTCATTTTAGCCTAAAGGGGAGTTGTATAAAATGAAAAAATAGGCCCTAACCTAAAGAACCTCAAATTTACTGCTCCTTAAGATTTTGGCAACAATGGACACAATTCAAGGAAATCAACAATTTTCTAGGTTTTGTGTCTTAATTAGTAAATATTCATGTTCATCATACTGTACATGAACATACAGTATGTACATGTACAACACATGTACATGTACAATACATGTACATGTACATGTAGACATGTAGTCATGTACATTCATACCCTCAGCCTACCTGTACACGAAAACATACTTGCAGACCTAAAATGTACTGTAGACCCCAAACTACAGTACAAGTATGCATTTGTATGTTGCACTGGTTTCCAAAATATATTTCTGTGGGCCTTAATTAGTACACATCTACATTGTGTGTACCTACATGTAGGACTAAAATTCTATTTCATGTACATATACATGTACAGTACATACAGTATCTTAAAATACAAGGATTTTGGATTGCAATATATACAGTGTACTTATTTTATAATAGTAAATCAATCTCAGAAAATTAATGTTTTACACTTATATTTCTACAGGCTTATCCACGTTCACATTGTATGACATCACCAAGCTACACAAATCTCATGAACTACAAATACAATATTGTTCAATATTTTGTCACATCATCACTAAAAAAAATTGAACACTATTTAATTTGTACATGCTCTAATCACTCAAGTGTAAACAAACTCTAATAGAACTGCATGCATACTAATCCAAGCACCATACCATCAATTGTACATGTACAGAATTGTGTCTAGAATACAAGGTCTACACGTCACCATGTGTACAACACACAACGACACGTACAATACACTGTACATGTATGTCTATTGATTCACACTCATGAATAATCAATCACATGACTCATCATGAAGGTCATGTGATCGGCTAGCTCTACTGTTGAATGCATTCACAAATGTATTTAACATTTGCAACAAGTGAAAAGACATGATTGCTTTATACATGTAGGTTTTCTTTTTCTTTTTTAATATCTTTTTCCAATTTTTTTGTTTGTTTACCTTGGTTGTCTGGTTTTCCCTCAAATATAAAAGTGTCTATTGACGTCTGTGCCCTTGAATACATACCAGTGGGGTGTTTCACAAAGATCCTAAGTAGAACTTAACTCTAAGTTGGACTTAAAAATTATGGAAAGCCTTTAGCATCTTTGAAAACATTTTGTAAAAGTTATTGTAAAAGGCATAAAATGTTAATTCAAATCATTCATATTTTCTATCATCAAGGAGATTTCATTTTCTGGATGTAGAATTTATAAAAAGTCTAAAATACTTGAATTTCTGCTTTTGAATATATTTCATTTTAAGGCTCTAATGGCTGTCCATAATTTTTAAGTCCAACTTAGTGTTAAGTTCAACTTAGGATCTTTGTGAAACACCCCCCTGTACATGTACATGTACACACAGATCACTGTACAGTGTGTCTGTGCAAGTGCAGATTGATAAAAACTGGGGATTATTTCTGTGGAAAAGAAATTGCTTTTCACTTGAATTTCAAGCTAGATACATGTAGCTGTATTTTAGCAGTTCATAATTTTGGCAAGCCATCCTAGATTTATAAATAAAACATCTTTCTCCCAGGCCCGAAGTGATTGAAACAGAAATGTTGCACTGTGACTGAAGATTGATCTACAAATGTCCAATAATCCAGAAATATCACCATTGTCCATTACCATTTACTTTTATATTTGTAGTTTCCTTGAGCTGCATGTCACGTTTTTGTTATATATTGAATAAACCAATTCAATTCAATAACATTTCCCTTGAAAACGAATTCAGATACTCTTGAAAAATTTCCTACCACTTTTTTTGTTTACCTGTGAACGTATACAAGGCGGTGTCACACAGAAAAATCCCTTAAAAAATCCCTTGAAAAATCCTTTCAAGGGAGAATTTTCTTACTTCGTTAGAGAATTTTTTTAATGGGATAATTGATGACAGACAGCAATTAAGAGGATAACTAAAATCTGGATAACTAAAATCCTGATTTTTTTTCCCTCTGTGTGACACCGCCTACAGTGGACCTACAACTTGTAACCGACTTTATCTGCATTTGTGTCTTACTCCACTACAGTATGTAATACTGCACTATCAACCACTCATAACATCTATAGTCCATGTACCGTGTAGACATTTCATCTTTAAATAGAATGGGACAACAAAAAAAGCTTCCAATTCTGTGAATTCCTTGAGAACATCCATTAGTAAATAAAGAAAACAGTCATAAAACCTTGCACTATCAAAGAAAGATGTAATGTACACATACACATGTAGGTCACTCCGAAAACCTATTATGGACACTCAGCATTGTAACTCACATTCCAAAAATAAGACCTCACATTTACATTATGGAACACCAACCCTGAATTGGGGGGGGGGGGGGGGTGCTCAAGCAAAGTCTGATAGTAATGACATGTACAATATAATAGTCTTAAAGCCCCTTTAAGTGTCAAGAGCCCCAAAAATTTGATGGCAAAATTTCACTTAAATTGTATCCTAATGTGAAAGAGGATGTCATTTAAGACACATTTCTGCAAGGATTTTAAAAACAAATACAATATGTGTTTTAAGTCGAATATTGATGAAAGAATACAAATCTCAGGAAAGTTGTAGGCTTGGGCACCTCATAACAGTAAGTTAACTTTTTAAACTCTCTTTTCAAGCACCTTCTTTTCAAAGTTACAGGGATTTAAATTCTCTCAAAGAAGGTTTATTCTCTTTGCATTCCTACAAGGCTTAGCCAATGAATGAATGAATGATGAATGGCTAGGCCCACGCGTAGTAAGGACAGAGAGACGGATTATGACAGATTCACAGAAAAAGGTTTTTGGTAAAAAAGTTTAATTGATAGAATTGGAGTTCTACTCCGTATCTACGAAGGCGAATGCATTGAGTTCGCTAAATTTAGCAAGCTCCCTGCACGCACGCCTTTTTTACACTAATCACTATTATTGTAAAGTATTAAATTGACAATGCAAAAAACAGTTTTTAAGTATATCTTTGCATTTCAGCCGGAACTGACATCGCATACTTATAAGTAGTGCTGTAACATCACGGATATCTCCATTTTTTTTTTTTTGACCGACTCTGTCGGCAGCAAGCCAGGTTCGTGTGAAAAAGCGGGAAGGACTTTCATTTAACTGCGAGATGCATTTGAAGGCGCCGATTTGTGCTTGTGAACTTGTCACAAATAATAGTCACAATGTCGTTTTTAGAAGAATGTGTAAGTCTGTAAGATCATTAATGTAAATTAAAAACAGTAGAGGACCTAGGAATAGGATAGAACCTTGTGGTACGCTGTGTGTAAAAGTTGGATGAATTAATATTATAAACTACATATTGAGATCTATTATTTACAAAGATTACTTTCAAACCAAGATGACAGACAAATTGGAGTGTTGTTCTAGTTTCAGAGTGGTGAGTCAACTCACAGATTACTGAGCTGGAAGACATTGCCAGGCATAGTGCCAGGTGGAGGGGCATAAATCAAAAATTAAAAAAAAAATATATATATATAGGTCTATATATATATTTTTTAAAAATATATAAAAAAATATTTAAAAAAAAAAAAAATGGGAAAACGAAACAGTCCAATTGTAAACGGAATCCGCCATGGGCGGTCGGATACCGGACGGTTAAACGTTTGACTACAGCACTACTTATAAGTCAGCGTTTTCTGTCATGTAAATCGCACCTTTAATCAATTAAAATTTGCAATCGATTGCAATGCCCTACTAGTCTCCTAAATTTGCAAGAAATGTTTTAGAATTAAAGTTCTTTCTTATTGGCTATCACTGGCTGCAATTTGCTCAATGTTATAGATATTTGTGCGAGGAGCTAGCTTGCGATTATCCTTTTTTTTTTCGATACCAATATTATGATATCTCAGTCAAACCCTCTATTTGTTACATTTTTTTCAGCATCCTTAAAAGGTTAAGTATTTCACTTAAGTTTAAACGTTACGTAACTATTTTTGAGGTTGAACAATTCTTATTTTTGTCATATTCAAGGTACAAACTGGAAATTTATTCTGAAATGTTTGTTGATTTTTCTATTTTATTTTTGTGCAATTTCATGTGTGCGTCAGTTTAATGTGTGAAGTGCATCACCTGTTTAAAGCAGGACATGTCAAAATCTCCATGGTGTGACGTAGTATTACGTATTGACTTTGCCATTGAACTTAAGTTGCACTTAAGTTAAGTACATGTAGGCCCTCTCTCACTTAAATTCGAAGCAACTCGTGCGGATCGGCCAATGAGAGCGCGTAAACTCACTGTACAGCACTCAATGCGCAAAGTTTTTCGTGCATAGATCTACGCTTCTTTCTACACACTTGAAACCAAAATGAAAAGACAATATTATTATTATTTATTATCAATAATAAATAGATAGCCTAGATCATAGACGTCTACCGTCTAGCCTATAATAATCATTATCATGAACGATTATCAATCATCTATTTACATGTAAGTCTTAGATCTAAAATATTTCAGTACGGTAACATGAAATCTCAAATTTCAATGGTCCAACCATGAGCATGTCATGTCCATGGAATAATTTACCAGACAAAGTTGTGTCTGCAATCTGCACCTAGGCACTACACAGTACACTGCAGACCAGTTGCGACTTTTTAAGAGTCAATTTGAGAGCCCTTCCCTTAGGAATTAGACTTTTAGAGGGATAATCTACCATTAAGTTCCAAGCCAGTAAGTGACTTTTGACGGCCTAGCTGAATGGATGGGTTGATCATTGATCATGTCGATGACAATCCACCATATCATTATCAATCAATCATGTCTTCATGAATGATTTTATTTTTAGGCGAACATTTAAAATGAAAATGAAATCACTCACCAGAATGCAAGAAGGTTGGGTTCTCTTGAAGATCCAAATTTCATGGAATACATGCGGTATAAAATCCACTGCTTATCAGACAGTATTGGCTATGGGACAGCAAGAACATGTTGTGCTCATCAAAACGTAGAAGAAGTAGAACCTATCGTCGGAACAGAAGTTTATTATTACACGCCCATAGGTTTTCTATGCACGCTATCTGCAATATTGCGGATCGGTGGAGAGCAACATCGGGTACGTAATGTATGCCATGGGTTACGTTAGCGCCTGTATATGGGCGGTATATTTCGAACAAATGATGGCGCTCGTTAAAATCAAACCGATGGCGAATTCAAATTTCGAAATTGACAATAGACCCTAGATATGGATTTTTTAGCGACTCAGCGACGGGGACCAAATTCAATTTAAAAGTTTGAGCCTTTCCTTTTTCGGTACACTTTACCATCTCTGAATGTACATGGATACATAAAATGTCCAGAAAAAGAGTGGTGCTTCTTGTGCTTTTATGTTGTATGAACGTGACCGTTTTGGTTAAGCAGAGATATTAAAAATAGTAGTTATGGATTAACAGGTGCAATTTTAGCACGGGGGTAGATGTTTTCCGAATAACGATGTTTCTGTTCATAAAGTTACGATCAGCTATGCGAGTTAGTATATTTTATTATAAAAACCATATAGATCTTTGTAGCGTTGATGTATGTGTATTCTTTCTCTACCTCTCTCTCTCTCCCTCTTGCCAGTTTCACGTACCAAGCTTTTTTTCTTCATTTGGCCCTTCTAAGTCTCCCCATTCAATCATCAGACTTCCCTTCTCCTTTCACTTTTCCAGTCCCTTTCGCCCTCACTTTTCTTCCGATATTCTGATTTTCTCTTGGCAATTATTTGTCCTTCTCTCTCTCTCTCTCTCTCTCTTTCCCTCCTTCTAAGCCAATCCCCCCCCCCTCATCTTTTTCAATTTCTTCCCCCTTTATTTTCAATCTTGACCACTCCTTTTATTACCTCCCTCTCGATCCTCTTCTTCAAATATTCTCCTTTTCTGCCCCTCTTCAGGTTGCACAATTTTAATCCATTCTTCCTTCTCTTCTTCTAAGAAACTCTCTTTTCTTCCATCCCTCTAATCAGCCCACTCCCCCCCCCCCCCCAATTTGTTCCCTTTCTCTCCTTACATCCCTTCATATCATTCCCGTTTCCTCTTTACTTTATCGATATACTCCTCCCTCATATTCTTTTCCTCCTCAATCACACCCTCCCCCCTTCTCTTTCGGTTGTACAATGTACCAAGGAGCTTACCTCGGTATAAACTTAATTCAACCCTGACCTAAAGCTATACTTTTACAAAATAAAGCCTGGAGCAATTGTCGCCAGAGGAAATGTCGGATCACCCCCTCTCTCTTCTTCTAATTAACGTAACCAGAACATCATTTTGTTTGCAGGCAATACAATATAGGGTATTGGAAACTCTTTGTGCAAGTGTTTCATCTTCCCGCTTCTAACTCCACTCAACGTCTAATATTTGTACACCTCCCTCTCTAAATCCGTTGCCTCCTTTATTCCCTTTCCTTCCTTTGCCCCTCGTAGTCTTTCTTTCTTTCCACAATCTATTTTCACTCTATTCACACTCTTCCTCTATGCCCCCTCTTTACTTCTACCTCTCCCTTAGGCCTAAAATAAAAACTTGCTGCATTGCCCTTTAGGTGCCAAAATATGGGTCGGTCGGTCGGAAAAGATTATATTTTTTAAAACTTTTTTGTTGTCGCCCTCTTTGGGCCGATATTTTTCAATTTTGTATGTTTTTTTTTTTTCCCCCGTCCTTTTATTGCTGATATTTCTCAGTTTCCTAGCTGGTGCAGTGTATGGTATTAAACTATAAACACGTACACAAGGCCGGGGTCTACTTACACTCGTATACTAGGATTTTAAAAACAAGGGCAAAAGACGGGTGAGAATTTGGGAATAATTGATTTTATGCATTTATTTCCCATTTAAACAAACAAAATACATATTTTTGTATTCATTAATATAACAAAATCTAAAAAACGGTTAATTTTTTTTTTTTTTTTAAATGCCGACCGTAGATTTTCAGATTTTTGGGTCGGACGCAAAGGGCAATGCAACAGGTTTTTATTTTAGGCCTTATAGTCTCCCCCTTTGCTCTGTCTTACCTTACAAAGTTACATTACATGTCTAAATTATGCATTTTAAAGAAAAATCACAAAATGACACACACAATGGATGGCAAGGAGTTATACAACAGTTTGATATATTTCTTCTGATTTTACAATCTTATGTTTCTGGCTCATACATATTTAATATTTTCTCATTACTTGTGAAGTATAACAAGTGTGAGGTTAAAATGTTATACATGTACTTATGAACCAAAACATCATTTACATTTAATACTTCTACATGTTGAATCAGCAATATGCCAATTTGAATATAAAAGCCACATTCAAGGAAAAAAATAAAATAAATAGACGTTCCAAATGTTAAAGCCAAAGGTACTATGTCCCTTTTGCAGCCAACCTCAAATGCTGTAGAACTTTGCAGGAATTATGAATATGTCATGTATGTCCTATCTGTGAAATTTAAACGTTAGCAGTGTCCTCATATTCAAATTATGCAAGGAAACCCGTTTACTTGCTAGACTTCACTGTCAGACACTATTGAGTGACTGACTGGCTTTTTTTCTTCTTTGGTAATAACATACATGAAAAGAGTTGTAAAGTGTACATGAGCATTTGTCTACATCAATAACCCACTTCTTGTGATGGCCAAGATTAAACTGATTGAATCTTTGCACAGCATAAAACGTATGACCATTCGGTACAATTGTCTGAAAATCAAGACTATTACTTTTGGGCTCTATAGCCCTAAAGTCGATTTGACAACTAATAGTCGTTATTTTCCCACTTGAAGACGTTTTCAAGCCCCAACTTTTTTAGGGAAGTTCTAAATTAGTATTATCTTTCAAATGCAGTTGGAATTTAACTTTTTCATTTTTTGGGCCTGCAAATGGGACATAGTATGTAAGTTAAAATATTATTTTTTCTTAAAATAATATTCAACATACTATGCTTCAAAGGGCACTTCCAGGACTACTTGAATATCATTTTGACTGCACAGGTCATTGACATATGATCAAAATTCCCAGCAGTTCTAGATGAAGTTTGTAAATGGTTTTGGGTACTTTTACAGCAAGTTAGCAACAGGTAGAATTGTACTAACAAGCCCTGGTAAGACCTGGGGGTGTTTCACAAAGACCCCAAGTCAAACTGAAGTTGGACAATTTGGACTTAAATATTATGGGGAGCCATTTGTAGCCTTGAAATAAAATATATTTAAAAGCGAAAATTGAAGTAATTTAGACTTTTCGTAAATTCCACATTAAAAACATGAAATCTACTTGATAATAGACAATATGAATGATTTGAATCAGCATTTTATGCCTTTTAAAATAACTTTTACAAAATATTTTCAATGATGCTAACGCCTTCCCATAATAGTCCAAGTTAGAGATAAAATCAAGTTAGGATCATTGTGAAACACCCCCCAGGTAGTCAGAAATTTTGTGATGCTTTGAGCAATATAATTCCACAGCGGCTTCAACACTACCAGAGTAGCAGCAATATGCATTTGTGTATCAACTCCTCAAAGCATTTCATAAATAATAGTTCTCTCTAGCTCTCTCTTCACCCAGGTGAGACTTGGTAGGAGGACATCCAGGTATTCATAAAAAGTGCCAGTTTCTCATCCAGGAATCAGTTTTGTCTTATGCTCTTGAGGCATTTCATATATAACTGTCTCTCTCAACCCTGGTGAAACTTGGTAGTAAGAACATTGTAGTCATAAAAAGTGCCAGTTTCTCATCCAGGCACCAGTTGTGTCCCATGCTCTTGAGGCATTTCATATATGGCTGGCTCTCTCAATCCAGGTTAGACTTGGTAGTAAGAACATCCTGGACTCCTGGTAGTCATTAAAAGTGCCAGTTTCTCATCCAGGAACCAGTTGTGTCCCATGCTCTTGAGGCATTTCATATTTGGATGTCTCTCTCCGCCCTGGTGAGGATTGGTAGTAAGAACATCCTGGTGGTCATAACAAGTGCCAGTTTCTCGTCCACCTCATGATAGATCTTCTTTACGAAGGGAAGAGAATGCTTCCATCCATACAAGTGTTCACCAAGTTCTGCTATTTTCTTTTAGGGTTGAACTGTCTGCAGAACTGTCTTAAGAACTGTCTCCATCTTCACTCCTTGAACTTCCACTCTTGCCTGCACATCGGACAGAGCTGGTGAACCTGCTGTGAGTTGAGCCACTTCAGGATGCAATGCATATGAAAGACATGGGAACACTGGCCCCACACTGCAAGAAATAGAATGGAATGAAATTGAAGGAATAAATACCGTACTGCAGACAGAGGCTGAATTGTATGCGATTTGCAAAGATCATAACATATCCATATCAAACATCTAATATGATTGAATATGATAAGGTACTGTATGTGACTAATGTTACCAAACATATGGGAATTGAAACAATTTATTGAAACATACTATTCAACTATTTTGGAAGAGAATATGAATATATTTTTTGATAATGCACAAATTTATTAAAATGCTGGTAAAATGGGAAAGTTTAAAGCAGGAAACTCAAAAGCAAAACGGTTACTTCGGTATTGATGGGTGTCAATGATTTATTAAATGGAAAGCCATTCTCTCCTCCACCTTTTTCTTCCTTTTCCCCTCCTCCTCCGTTTCTCCTCCTCCACCTCCTCCATCTTCTTGGTGATTACCTTCCCTGCTTCATCCTAATAGATTTCTACCCCTACCACAGGAGTGAATCAGTGACATTTCACTTACCAAGAGGACAGTCATCACCAGGCATCTTACAGTCAGGGCAGCAACCATCGAAGGCTGTTCTGCAGATCCCACAGTTATCATCATTGGCTATCCACCTCCAGGTAGCCACAGCTGTCCAACTGCAAAGACAAAAGCAATCAAATAAATAACTACATCAGGATGGTCCACAACAAAAAAATTGCAAAGAGTATGACCCGGTACTGCATGTGTGAATCATGAAGTCTCTTGTGGTGGGGCGCCATGGCTTGCTTAAAGTGCTATTAGGTTTCTCCACCAATTCAATTTGAGAGCCATGTTTTGAAGTATTTTATAACACATTTTATTTTTAAGATTAATATTTCATAAATAATTTGTTATTAGCATTATTTAGCTGCTGCTGATTTTCAAACACAGTGTGTAATAAAATTGAAAATGTTGCTGTTACATGTTTAAACACCTTGCGGACCATGCTGCATTTAGCCCATGTACATAATATGTATGTGACCCAGCACCTGGAAACCACCAACAAGTTGCTAGATATGATTTGTTAAATATTTTTTTAGATCTTATTGTATAAATATACATATACAATTAATCAAAACTTGATGTCCATAACCACAGGAAAATAGAAGAAGATGATCCAGTGTTCAAGAATGTTACTTTAGAGAGACCAAAAAATAAATAATTTAAACGTTAATTGTTTCTCTATCAAATCTTGTTGTACAGCCAATACAAATGTGGTGCAATTTATTCAACATTAAAACACATATGGAATGGGGGCTTCTGTGCAATGTGTCCTGTAAGACAACTGTCCTTTTTCCACTTACCGGTACTTTATCCAATAAATGAAGAATATCTTAATATGAACATTGAAAAAAAGGTGTGTCTTGGTATCACTCCCATTAGTCATAGCAAGATATTTCCATTCTTAGATGAAATACAGTCAAATCTGCTTTAGCGACCACCTTTATGGAAAGACCACCTGTCTATAAAGACAATAATATCTGTCTCCCTTGAAAATGGTTTCTCATTGAAGCTTGTACTAAAGAAACCTGAATATAAAGACCATCTGCCTAGATAAAAACCAATTTTCTTGTCTCCACTGAGTGGTCTTTATATACAGGTTTCACTGAAAAGTGAATATGGATAAATGTCATATGTCATAAGGAACACATTGTATGGAATCACCCAAAGGTTGATTTTGATCACAATAAAGCATAGGTCTACTTACCCTTTTTTCATTCAGCCAATGTAAATAGATGGGACCACACAGAAAGGTTTGTGAATATATGGGGGAAAATAGATACAAAGAGACAGTTAATTAACAGGAATTTATCTGAACTAGTAGATTATGTACAGTGTATGCACAGTTTATGTTGAATCACAATACCCAAAGTTAAACATATGATATCCTCTTTGAACATTTATGTACTGTACTTAACAGTCTGCACAATTGATGAAAAATCATAAAACATATGCTAGATCTACTAGTACTACTTCTGTTACTATTTTAGTCAGGCAAGATTCACAACTCTTTGGTCATCATCTTCCTGAAGCATCAATGCCTCTAGATTAACAGCTGTTGAAAAAGACAGACAATAAGGTAATTGTGAATGCTCAGTCGCGCAATTTTGATCTACTGCACATTCATGACTGAAAAATCACAAACAAATGGGGTTTCGTTTTAAAAAGGAATAAACCCCCACTTTCTAAAGTAATAATACTCAAGTTTTAAACATACTTAGCAATGGTTATGCCATGAGATACAATCAATCATTCTTGAGTTTCATCCCATGACTGAAAAATTATAAATGGGGTAGACCTATCATTTTAAAAAGGAATAAACCCACATCCACTTTCTAATGATGCTCGAGTTTTAAACATAGCAATTTACACTCCTCTTCACAGTCAGCCAAACATACACACACCATCTCAAATGTGTTCTAGACTCTATTAACAATTTTAAGAAGCTGCACAAATGATTACAACTCGTGGAATGCTACTTCACTCTTCAGGAAAGCTGTAGCTATTTCCAACTTTCCATGTGTAATAAATGAAAAATTTAAATGCCATTTAATATGGGGTTACTCTCGGCCCATTGGTTGCCCACCAATTTGCTTCTTGTTGATGGCCATGGCGCTGTTGGAGTCCGTAAATTCTGGCGAGCGAAGCAAGCCAGATACGAGGCACTTGCGCCGAGGACCTCTTAACAAGTGATCTGAATTATATATGAAGCCCCGGGAGATAGGCGGCCAGTCTCGCAAAGAGGCTCCTGCTCTCACACCTCTCTTTCTGACTGGATCAACCCTTCACTCTTTCACAATCTCTCTCTCAGTTTCATACTTGACCTCCATGTTAAACGTTCCACTACATGTATGTGATGCCACCTTTAAACCTACCTATTCTTTTTATATGTGTACCACCAACACCTGCACCAACTGCAGTTCTCCAAACTGAAGGAAGCCAAGCCAAGAAGAAGAAGAAGCTGTAGATATTACGTAATAATAGTAGCTCTCTCTCTGATTGGATAATTTACCGAACTTCAGTTGGGTCGAAATATTCGCCAAACAATAAAAGCCATAACATCTTCTTCTTATCGAGTCACTACACAAGTCCCGTCCACTGGTCCACACAGGCTTTGGCACGGCAATTGCCAATTCACGGCTTCCAGATCATAACATAAGAAATTCAGATCACTTGTTAATAATTAAGAGCCTGAGGCCCTCGGCGCAAGTGCCTCATTTCTGCTAATTCTGGCTAGCTTCGCTCGGACTCAAACAGTGCCAAGGCCATCGACAAAAGGCTACCCACCCATTGCATTTGTATGTATGATATGCATATGTATCACCTCGATCGCAAAACAAGCCGCGAGGCCGAGGCGACCGTAGTCCTATCATGGCACACCCGGCACCCCCGTCCGCGCCCGACCGGCTCGGTCTGTAGCGCGGCGGAACTCCGCTAGCGCTAGCTCTACTCCTCTAGCAGAAGACAGCCGAATCAATCAAAACCGGGATAGGGTCTACAGCACTTTTCCTACACAGTTTATTCTACCGAGATTTGGCTTGTTTTCTTACTTACTTTTGACCTTGACTTTCATACTGGGTTATTTCAGCTCTAAAGGTTATGAGAATTTAACAAAATCCAGTTCTGTGAATCCCTTGGCCGTTGAGGCTTGAACTTTATCATTTGATTTGACTGAACCAATCGATTGATTTTCTTCCAGATTTTGTCTAAGGTATCGTCTATAGGCAAATTATTCTAAGATTGCCCGCGTGAAGCAAAGCTTCAAATCCAAAATATTATTAGGCCTATCAAAAGTCGGCAATGAATTGAATTGAAATGAAATTGAAAATTGAATGAAATTGAATCGCTTGCGATAAACTGCTATAGATCTATGCCTATATATTTTTTTCTTTATGAAAATAAATGTTTTGCCTTGGTATTTGAAAAAATTACTCTCATGTTTGATTTCCATAATAAGTTCTCGCTGCATATAAAAGGGCGGAATTAAAACGTAAGTTCCTTGAAAGATTTATTTTAGAAGACCTACATTTTCGAGAAATTGCTTGTATTTTCTCCAATAACCTAAACTTAATCATAAATCATAACTGAATGGATGAATTTAACTAACTAAATAATCGTTTTAGAATGAAATTACAAACTACAGTTTATAAAGATACAATTCTCAATCCGCCATTTAATGAACGACTGAGAATTGTGAAAAGAAAATATAGGATGAGAACACATTTTGTTGTTTCACTGCTCAGATAAAATACCTCGTTTTTCCTTTTTTCTTTCTCTCTAAACAAAACTACTTGAAGAAATTTCTAATCATGAATTTCATTTATCTCGGAACAATTAGGCATTATACCCACCCCAAGACAACTACTCCCCAGGACATTATGGAAAACTACCAATAGCGCGTATATACCATAGAAATAGAATCATAACGAACAGGGTTATTTTAAATATGTACATTAATTTATACACTTGGCTATGTTCACAATTTTGTTCAGTATTTTCACAAAAAGTATGTATCAGCTGATAATCAATTATTCATATATTTTGCATATGTTCCAAATACGTTTATGAAAATGAAGAACAAAAAGTTTGTTAAAAATATTATGTTCTGACCAATAAAATCACCCTATACAAAAAATAATATAAAAATATACAAAAATAAATAACGAACAGGAAAATCTAGTAAATCTACCTTTTAGAAATCCTTCCACCGTAGTCATACGAGATGAGGAAGGGAAGGCTTTGAAGGGAATGTGGGGGGGGGGGGGGGACTCACAGATTAAGACATACGGGGGTGTGTCGTTCCAATGGGGGGGGGGTCTATATTAAACCCCCTCCCCCCCCCCCCCCGATTATATAAAGACAACTACCATTACAAGTTCAGGTCATTAGTAGCCCCGTAGTAGTTTGTCTAAAATTGTATGCACTTTTAAATTTTCAAACAGAAGAGTTGGTATTTTGCCAAAGGTGTCAGCCCCCGCCCCCTCACAAAAATATGTGTCTGAACGCCATTTAATGCCCGGAAGGGCGGGTAGGGGGGGGGGATACTCAGATTCGGTTTGGACGGGGGTGTGCCGCTTACTAGCGCCCCGAAACTCCTTCCCATTTTTAAGGGTCATTTGGGGGGATTTTTCTCGAAGTAAAGGTCATTTTTCACAATTTTCTGGTGTTTTGCATGGCCCCCCCAAAAGTGGGACCCATGGCCAAAAGGTGACCCATTAGAGCGGCACACCCCCGTAACTATGTCTTAATATGTGAGTACCCCCCCCCCCCCCTGAATGCCTTCTCCTACTGTGGAAATTGGGTAGCCTACTGAGGAACACGAATTTATGACCGAATCAATATTGTGACTAACACAGTTACAGGGGCCACATGATGAAAAACAAACTCTTGGGGGGGGCGGCGGCAATGAAAAAAATGACACACAAAACTTATTTACTTTGTTATTATTTCCATTTGCTCCATTTGCTAATCCCTTCGTCGCCCCATTCCGACCGCTTCTGCTTTTTCAATTAGCTTACTGAGGTCAATGAATGCTTTTATAATTTTTTTGAGTTAACAATGCAACCACGAGGAATTGCCCCTCTCCCCCACCCTACCTGCAGAAACATTTCTGAGTGAACGAGGAAAAAGTCTGTTTGCAGATACAGTAGGAAAACAAATCGAATACTTCAGTTATAAATTCAAGATGGCAGCCTCCATGGCAAAGTTTTTACAAAAACTTGGAGTGAGTATTTTCTTGTAGATTTGAAGTCTTGCTATTTTGATACATTCTTAAAAGTACGAAATTGTAATTTAGGCCGAGTTTGATCAATGCTCGTTGCGAAATCGTTGTTATGTTCGGTGAGAATGTAACTAGACAAAAAGATTAGTGTCTTCTGTGAGTGTGAGTGCAGTGTGAAGACTGAAGTGAATAAAATGTGAATGTGAAACTGAAACTAACAGTTAGGCCTCTGCGCTGCTGCGCACCACACCAAATAAGAAATTTTAAATTGATAAGAATTTTCTATCGTATTCCTCTTATACTTGATCTCAATTTTGTCTTAATATTCTAGAGAGTAGACTCTAGGTAGAGATCCAAGACTTTGACTTTACTTTATGATATCACTAATTTCAATTTTTAAAGATCTAGATCTAGACTAGATCTATTCTAGACTTCTACTAGGTCTACCGTTATCTAGATTTGTTTAATTAAAAACAAAGAGAATATACCCCCTGTGACAATAGAAATGAAATTTTTATATTAGTTGATTGTTTTGATTTATTATGATTACTTGCTTTCTTAATCTTGAATATTCATTTTCAGCTTTCTTTCATTTAATCTTCTAATTGCTATCAAGTAACACTTACCGTGCATTTTTGTTTGTTCTCCACAGGGTGGACTGGGACTGGTAACCAGGAGATACCAAAGCAATAACGGTGTGTCCAATTTATGGAAACTTGGAAAGCTGAACCATGTTGCTATTGCTGTTCCTGATCTAGGTTCGTTAACTTTAGATTTGATCATATCTCGAAGTAAATGAGATGAAGAGGGGTGAGGAGGAAAGAGATCTAGATAGAGTGTGAATGGCAGAGGGGGAGACTGAGACAGGGACAGGTGGTGGGAGGGAGAGGTAGTGAACTGTGAGGGAGAGAAAGAGAAAGACAGAGAGAGAGAGAGAGATAGAGGGAGAGAGAGGGACAGAGACAGAGAAAGGGAGAGATGGAGAAAGGGACAGGTGGTGCCGTGGTTGGAGGGAGAGAAAGGGGAGAATGAAAAAGCAAAACCCAGAAAGGAGGACGGAACGAAAGAGGCATCATGAAAAAGAACGAGATGAGAATGATATCAGGGTGTTATATCAGGGGTGTTGTAAAGGAAGTGAAATATAGAATAGCTGAAATTTTGGAGGTTGAGGCAAGTCCCAAGTTATTTTGTTATGATAAGACTTGTACAGACATTATATTCTGGATGTGACCTTACAATAAACAGGATATAATTTATTGAAGCAGGGAATGCTAGCAAGATGTGATACATACACACGTATTCTTGTTGTTTTTTTTTTTATTATCTTGGGGGAGGGGGGTGATAGGAAAATAAGGGCTATTAGTGGTAATTGGTATATACAACATAACGACTCTGAAATGCATGAAGTGTAAAGTCCCCTTTCTTTAATAGTAAGGAACTTTTTTAATGTTTTAAATGGACTTCATTATGCTTTTAAGACAAGAGTTGACCTAAAAACAATTTTTTTTTCATCCTGTTCTTTTCTCACCTTTACTTCAACATCTGCAGAAAAGGCAGCAAGTATGTACAGAGATGTACTGGGTGCAACAGTCAGTGAAACTGTGGTAAGTTCCAGTGTAAGGTTTGATCATGGGAGGGGGTATATAACGTCCAAATGATGAATCTATTCAAATTCAGTCACACACTTTGGTTCAGGAGAAAACACTCTGTTCCTTGGACTTGAACTTAAACTGGAGGCCCTGTGTGTCGGAGAGTCACACTCTATGCAGGTTAATACGCTACACTTCTCGCAAAGAGTAGGGTGTGAACCCTGTGTTTAATTGTCCCTGCATACAAAACTGGTAATCTGTTGTATGCTCACAGCGTTTAGATAGGACACTGATATACAATATTTAACCATAAAGTTTAAAGGTATTACAAAGTTTTGGAAATTTTGAAAAATGGGTGGATAGTGATTCTTTACAATTTTGATATATTTGGATGCCCCTGTGGATGTATTAAAAACACCAGAAAGTTTAGCCCTTAAAACACTTCTGCTTTCGAGAAAAATTGAATATAAAAATGGACCGGTGCTCCCGGTAAATTTTGATAAATTTCAAATAGCTCCTACGGCCGTACAATGTTAGCTGCGACCATGAAAATCTCAGAGTATGTAGTTGTAATATACAATTTCAGAACGGGAACACGTAATCGGTCGATTTTAGTCAATAAACATTGTTTTATAGCTTAATTAATAGCTTGACCTTGAGAGGGAGCTATTCACATGAAGTGTTTATTATTTACAATTTCATAACTTAAGAGTCGATTTCGACCGCGACAACGATCACTGAATATTGTAGGATCATATATGCTTCCAATATGTTCATTTGAACCAAATTCATGACCCCATACCAAAACTTTGTATTACCTTAAAGAGATGGTTCATTGAAATGTGGAAAATGGGCAAGTTACACCTCTACAGATTGCTGAGAACATTAGCAAAATGAGCAAAGTACTTTTGAAGCCCTCACTGTTGTGAGGAATGAATTCAATGCAATTTTGTTACCCTTTCCTGAACCCACTCACTAAGTGAATTGACGGCGTTATTTTACATGCGAAACGATGACGTCACAATATGAACAACCTACATCACACATTCGGGGCAATGTTGGATACCCATTGCAATTTTCAGATATAATAATAATAAAGATATGGGTTAACATTGTTTGTATATTTTCCGCCAGTGGTGATATTTCCTCTTTTTTGGCATTTTGAACGAGATACACTGAATAAATGATACTTTCTACAAATGTTTGTTTGATTTTTATACTTTTTTCCGTCACATTTGAGCATAAAAATCGGAAAAATAATCACATATTCTGAGGGCACTTTAGCGTGTATGTGTCTGATCTGGGAAGGCAAAGGACATTTTGCATGCTGACCTAACGACTCTTTTGGAGTAAAATAGGCGACAAATTTACATAGAATTGTCCAGATATTCATTACAAAAATGTGTGATTAGGCTGATTAATTTACATTTTTGATAAATTAAGTCGTATAGGACCTGATAAACCGAGAGAAACAGATCAGTCCGGTTCGCGATTCACGGCTAGCTCGAGCGCCGGGCTACGGGCTAGGCTGGCTAGCAAGCTGCGCTAGATGTGATGCACGCATAATTAGAGGTCAGTGTATTGCACACATAGTACATGCACAGAGTACGCACGCACAGCTACCAGCTACGGGAAACTTGAACGCTACATCGACGATATATTCACTCGCTTTTTGGAAGTTATATACCATTTATCTAGACTAACATCAGATTGAGAACCAAAACCATGCCATGGAGGAGCCTTCTGGAGTATACTCAAGTATGTTTTCGTCCATATCCATATTTCCAGGGGATTTTGATGAAGGTAAAAAGCGTTAGGTATAAATGGGTACGGTACTCGAGAGTCAATGCAATACACGTGAATAGCACGCAAACTGCATCTCGCACCGTCGTCAATCATTTCAGCTGAGCGGCCCGCTGTTCATATTGTGTCGTCACTTCAAAAATCAGCTGACTTACAATGTTTTGGGGGCGTTGAGTGGGTTGATTTTTCGTCAAGTTCAATCAACTTTTATAAATTTCGCTCGAATGTACAAGTTACACAAATGTAATGATTTTACTCAGTGTAATTTTTCGATTGCAATGATACCAAATTCAGTCAAGTTTGAAATCAATAAACCATCTCTTTAAGGGACCAACTTTTGAATGATTTCTAGTTAGAATTATCTTCATCTTTATAAAAACAAGACAATTAGTCATTAGTGTTTGTTGGGGAGAAGGGGTGGGGGGTGTAACGTGTAAACCTTTGAATGGCATTGGCATTGGCATTTAGACAACTCTCAAAGAATAAGTTGTACTTTTAATCTGACGTGACAGGTATTGAAATAACCAAATCATTTCTTTACCAGGCGATGTCTATAACCTGATAATTCTGAGGAAAATGTTATTTGGTTTGTTGAGGAATCCAAGGCACATCTTTTTTTAAGTCATCTTTCTTTCCGTTCTTCTCTCTTTCCGATCAACAGCCCCTACCAGACCATGGCGTCTACACTATCTTCATTGAGCTAGGTAATACCAAACTAGAGCTCCTGCATCCTCTCGGAGATAACAGTCCCATTCAGGGTTTCCTGGATAAGAAGCCAGAGGGCGGTATGCATCATATTTGTATTGAGGTGGGTGTAGAGATTCATTTGTTTGTTAATTTCTTTATTCATTCATTCATGCATTCACTCATTCTTTCATTCATTCATTCATTCATTCATTCATTCATTCATTCATTCATTCATTCATTCATTCATTCATTCATTCATTCATTCATTCATTCATTCATTCATTCATTCATTCATTCATTCATTCATTCGTTCATACATTCATTCGTTCATTTATTCATTCATCTATCCATTCATTCATTCATTTATTCCCTTTGTTAAATCATTTGTTCATTTATTCATTTATCTACATTGCATTGTGTTTATTTATATTTTTTTTTCATTCATTGTGTTCATCCATTTCTTCCTACATGTATAATATAACATCATTTGCCAGCAAGAATGCTGTATGAGCGATGTATTGTCAGTAGCAGTAACGGCCTTCTTGCAAGCAGACGACAAGTGACCAGTTAAATTATTGTTTCAAAATGATCTACTCCACAATAACATGTACAGCAAATAAGGCCAAGAACCAACAAATAAGTCCTGGTGCTCCACTGTTATTCCTCCAGCTTAATAGCATGAATGACATTATGATGCTCTGCATTTCAAGGAACTTATTCTGACCAGCTATCCTTTTATTTCCCCTGGGTGGAGAGTGTCAAATGTAGCTAAATGTCTTGCCGAAGGACAGTGGAAGATACCAATGAGCACCTGTAAATAGTAATTAATGCAGTATTTTACTTCAGATTACGGTTTTGTGCTTAAAGGGAGTGTAGCCTGTGGCCTGACTCGTGGCCAATCGCATATAATACGACTACGGACGACGCAACTGCAGCAATCATGTGCGTTCAACATACGCGAAACCAAAGCGTGGGGGGAAACTTTGGTCTGTTTCGCGAACGCCGACTATGTAAAGATTGAGTCGCTGACTACGCTTAATCAAATCCATTCGTTGATGTGCAGTTGTCCAAAAGATGACGTAGATGGCATTAACCAGTATTTGCCAAGCTACACTCCCTTTAACTTGCTGCATTTTCTGACAGGGCTATAGCGAAAAATTAGATATCCTCACTAATATAGTTAGCAGACAAGAACGATACCCGTAACATATCGTTGTGACTTGTATAGTGAAGCATGTAAGGGTCCCCTCTTGAAGTTACATGTATGTGCTGTGCAGAAGCAATTAACTTCAAGGTTATGCTATATATATCTTGTGGTTAAAATAATTCCTTCCCACTCACAGTTTGTAATTTAAAACTTTGAATATTCATTGTTTCGCTCATGTGTAAAAACCTTCATCACTGTTAGTGGACCGCTGTTTATAGCGTGAGGTTTTACAAACTTCAAGTTTAAAACCTGCTGGTACCATATAAACATGACAAATATTATCATGATTTTATTTCTCTTGTTAGGTCCTAGTAGTTTGATCACATTTTGACCTTGGTAGACCCCTGTATGGCACTGAACACAAAAGATCTCTATAGGCCTGTCCTCATCAGCTCGAGTTTGCCAAATAACCAGCTATTTTCAGACTTGGATATTATACGAAGCACAAAATTGCGCCTTCACCAGACCAATACGCTCATCACAAACTAGCTTGGACATTTTCCCAAATTAGCCCGCTATTTCCCAAATAGCGGGATATTTTGGAAACAAGACCAATATTTCTCAGGATATTTTCTTGACCAAATATCTCGCTAGTTGCAACTGCGGGCTGATGAGGACGCAAAACAACTGGTTAATTTGCAATCAGGATAGTTAAAAATTAATATTTGGCAAACTCCAGCTAATGAAGACAGGTGCTATCAGTATGAAGCAATGCTAGTCCATCTTTAGAGAACATATCATTATTTGTAGTTTGATTCATCATAAAGATCCATTGTATTGAGTCTTTTTCTGTAAAGCCTCCTCTATATATCAAACAATGCCTTATAGGTGATCACTGGTCCCCCATGATCCTCTTTTTCTTATGTTGATTGAGAACTGATTTGATGAGATAACCACCTGTCAGTGACCTTGCAGGATGGGTCTAATCCCTCCTGTAAACTAGTACAGATGGGCTTTAATACAGATAGCACCATGTGCACTATGCTATTGTATTGCCAAAAAATTAACGACGCTTTCCCGATTAACTTATGCCAGCTTAATAATACTCTTCTGTTATTAGTTTCAAGGCACCTTCCTGTATAAAAAGTGTATATAAGACATTTTTGTGACAAATAATTCAATCATCTGACTTTTAGATGAGACATCTATTTCTGATGGATATTCAAGGAATTTTGTATTCATTCATAAGAAATGAATCATCAGTGTGTCATTCTATGTAGGCATGAATCACAAATGCTTTTATGTAATGACCAACTCATACTCCACTTTGATACACGTAATTCCAAGGTTTTCCAAGACATTGTTTGATTAATTTCTATTCTTTCTAATTAAAATGATCATCCATGACAAAAGAATGATTAATTCTATTGCATCTTTGCATAATGGAACTTTGTTTGGTTTTAAATATTGATGATTCACATGAACATTGAAGCAAGACAACCCTGTAAGCAGCATGCTGCCCTCTTGTGTCCAAGCACTGCCATGCCTCTACCAGCATGCATCTCAACGGGGCGAGGTGAACCAGGTCACTGTACTTTCCCCTACATGTATGTAATTTCCATTTTCGTCCCTCACTGCCCTTGCACGCCATTGTGGAGATGACGAATAATGCTCCCACACAAGCTCCAGGCCGGGGATGGGCTTAGCCCTTTAATTGCGCAGATATGAAAAACATCCATGCTAATTAGCTTATCGAATCATTGACTCTCGTCTTTGTTTTGTGTTATTTATGGTTCCCTTCCATTTTTATTGTATGGCAGTGTATACTTATTGAAAATTCACTGGTTTTTTATGATTAACCTAGAGCGAATAGCTCAATTGGGAGTCGGAAGGGGAAAAAGGCTATATTCTGTTGCAAGTGCATGCATTGTGTATCATAGTTTAATATTGCATTTCAGTAATGCAATGCCAGCCCTAGTGAACAGCCTGTTCATTGTGTGGCTATGCAAAACGAATGCAAATTGCGGTCTAGTTATTGCTTCCATTACAATACAAGGTGAACCTGTTGGTAATCTAATGCATAGGTATGATTGCACTTTTGTAAACGATATTTTCCATAATACCAGTAAGAATTACCTGCGATGAATATGGGGCTGTGAGCTATGTATAACCTCTATAATTTCTCTGTCTTTCATGCTGTGTATTTAAAAAGGAACAACAACTAAAATCTTGATTTATGTACAGTTAAAATCCTTAAAAACACCCCCCCCCCCCCTCTCCCTCTGTATAGAAATATAGGATCTTCCCTGCGCATCACATTAAACACAAATATATTGATCAGTCTAATGGCGTGTTACTTTTTCCTTTATTTACGGAAGTCTTTTTTTTAAAACTGATAATTGAATTTAGGATATCAATATGAAACCCTGAAGATACAGATCAAAAGAAATAAACCAGTAGACTGATCGGTACCCTTTAACAAACAAAAAGCAGGTGGATGTCAATGAGAGATAAATCATCACCATACGGCATTTCTCAATTATTAATCCCTTACATTTACTACTTTCTTTCAATGGTTACAGTTTTTGTTTAAGAACTGATATACCCATATGGTATCTCTTACAATAGATTGATTGTAAGAACTGTTAATTTTTGTAAACAAGATCCTGCATTACTTCATGAATGCCTATCTGAAATTAATAAGCAAACTACAGTGATGCATGGACTTACATGTAATAATAATAATAATAACTTTTACTTATATAGCGCTACTCAGAAGACATTTATATCAAAGTGCTTTACAATATTGATACAATTAGATTTTTTCTGTACTTTTTTGGCGATTTTACAGATTATTTATTTCATATTTTTAGGTGTGATAAAACAAATTTCCAACCAGTTTAGAATAGGATAATATATATATTTGTAATCATAGTTACATTTTTCAGTTTATTTTTAGTCTAGTGATGCCCATTGGGATGCTCATTTATTTTTATTTTCTTTAGAAAGATCCTGACCCCAAAAAGGTGGAATTTATTGTAATTAATATTTGAATATTCAAAAAGGAAAAAATGGAATGCCATACTAGACTATTTAAGTATCTTCAGACAAGGAAAGTATGCTGTTTAAAATTCCTCTGTAAAGTCAGATGAAAATGTCTATGGGTGGAAACCATTTCCACATTATTTGTTTGTATGTTAGCAAGTCTCCCACAAACTCTATAGTGTTTAGAAGCCATTCATTTTTGTTCATTTGTTTGTTTGTTGTTGTTGCTGTGTTTTTATTATAGAAATATACATCAAATTTAAAGGGACTTGGTAACATTGTAAAGATGAGAGAAAATGGTGCTAAGGTAGTGACTTCAATGCTAGATGTACAATTAAAGATATTCTGAAAGTTTGAGTGAAAAGGGACCATTATTAACGAAAAAAATTGGGAAAACTGATCTGATCGATTCCTTAATTCTCCCAACTATATTATTACAATTTAATTACATTTTAGGTGTATGTAAATCGTCACAAAGCAATGAATTGGCTCTATATACCATGCCAGACATTGAAGTGTTGAAAGATTTTTAAAAGCCTGTTTTTTGTCTTATTTTCATGGAAAAACGGTTGGGGAAAATTCAAAAAATGGTTGGGAGAATTTACTGTAATCACTGTTGACAAGTGACGCCTTCTTAGAAAACCATATCTTTGTGGTTTGAGAATGTTTTCGGGATTTTTTGCATGTTAGAGGGCTAGAACAGTAGAAGGAAGATAATACCGGTAAGTAACATTTCATACCAAAATCACGCAATTTTTTAATCAACCTTCAACAATGTCACCGAGTCACTAGTGTCCACCTAGATTTAAAACAGATTTCAAGTCTTTCAGAAATTTTTATGAATTTATAGTTTCAATAAGATGTTCTCCTTATCCATGATCTCACTTGAAATCAATCAATTTGGATTCTCTGGAAAAGACTGAATCGATAGATCTAAACATTCATTTCTCAAATATTCTCTGTATAGGTTCTATTCTATAAGTTAAAATGTTATAACTGCCATACATACAGATGGTAATTTAAAGGTCAATTTGGTCATTTTATGCCATCATTTGACCCTGTGCCATCTGATACGTCTGTTTACCGGTATTAAAGGTAATACAAAGTTTTGGTATGGGGTCATGGATTTGGTTCAAATGTACATATTGGAAGCATATGCAATCCTACAATATTAAGTGATCGTTGTCGCCGTCGAAATCGAGTCTAAAGTTATGAAATTGTAAATAATAAACTCTTTATGTTGTATAGCTCCCTCTCAAGGTCAAGATATTAATTAAGCTATTAAACCATGTTTCTTGACTAAAATCGACTGATTTTTTATTCCCGTTTGAAAATTATATATCACAACTACATGTACATATTCTGAGATTATCATGGTCGCAGCTGTCATTGTACAGCCGTAGGCGCTATTTGAAATTGATCAAAATTTACCGGGAGCACCGGTAAATTGTTAGATTCAATGTTTCTCGAAAGCAGAAGTGTTGTAGGGGCTAAATTTTCTAGTGCTTATAATACATCCACAAGGGCATCCAAATATATCAAAATTGTAAAGAATCACTATCCACCCAATTTTCAAAATTTACCAAAACTTTGTATTACCTTTAAACACAGTGTAAATTGCTTTGTAACTGATATGAAAACAAAATATATTTTAGGCAGGAAGACCCTAAACCTCTTCTCTCGTTATGTTATGTTCTTTTTTTCTTCTTTTTGTTTGTTTGTTTGTTTTCTTCTTTTTCTTGGGGGGGGGGGGGGCCTAATTCTGGCTATATAATGTAAAGTTTGTACTGAATTTTCTTTGTGTAGGATTCATGAAAAGATTGTTATATGTTCAGTTTTAAAGGGAAATCCAACCTTGATAGTTCACTGCTCTAGATGAAAGCAGAAAAATCAGAGAATTAGACTGGGTAAAGTTTGAATGAAATTCACTATTATAGGTATGAGTTAATCGGTAATGTCTCTATGATGTAGTGGTGGACAACTTTCCTGTTTGTTCCAACACACAAAATGTATACAATTTTCAAAAAGGTATGACTTAGGAGGGTATTTTCTCTTTAGAGGACTAATAATAATATGCTGTTCAGTGTTCATAATATATTTTTAGTAGTGCCTCAAGGGAGAAGGCACTTAAGAAAAAAAAACAGAAATTATTGATATTTTTTTATACACGACCAACGGGAGAGTTATCCGCGACTATGTCACAATCCACTGACCAAACTGCCAATTTGAGATTTGCGTAGATTTAGTGATCTCATATCTCAAACATTCATGACTTTATTATTATTGGTCCGATTTATTCAAACTTTCAAGCCATTCTATTGATCTTATTTTCTGCCTTCATACAACTGAATTTATTACAAGGGTTGGATCGCCCTTTAAATGTAGAATTACCTTGGTAAAATTCAAGGCTCCTCATCATCATCATCATTATTTCAAGTCATCACACAATATTTTCCCAATAGCGTAGGCTTATTACAAAAGAAACACTTAGAACTGTGTACTAGTAAGGTTTTATTCATTTTGAAGGTGATTAAGTGAAGTGTATTCATGCTTGTGCTGATATGATTTACTTAGACATGGTGAACCACATTGGACGAGGTCACAAGGTCAGTTTTTGTATTTTTTGTAAAATGCACCAGATATGGAAAAAATAACCCCATAAGGTATATGCATTTACTTGTCTTTGAAAAACAACACCATTATCATTACCATTTGGTCTTGCCACGTTAGCTAGTGTTTGTATTCTCCATTTAATTTGTATCGATATTCTCTGATCCAGGAATATGTCACTGTAGGCATATCCTGATCAAATTGTGCTTTAGGTTTTTTCCCCTCGTTCATGTAACTCCTATTATGTTCTATGATAGTTTATCTATCTATCTATCTATCTATCTATCTATGTATTTATCTAACTACCTAATGTCTATCTATTATCTATCTATCAATCTATCTATAGTAGCTATCTATCTATCTACAGTATCTATCAATCTATCCATCCATCCATTATCTTGTATATCCTTCTATCTATCTACCTATCCATCTATTTATCTATCTATCCATCCATCTATCTATCTATCTATCTATCTATCCATCCATCTATCTATATATCTATCTATCCTTCTATCTGTCTATCTATCCATCTATCTAACTATATATCTATCCACCTATATATCTGTCGATCCAGCCATCAATTTATCTATGTGCATGTCCATATATCTGCCTGTCTGTCTATCTGTCTTCTCATCTACTTACCTATATATCTATCTATCTATCTATTTATCTAAAAAATTACAGACAAACAAACAAGTGACACAATACACCAGTTTTTTTTCTTCTCCTAAGTTTGGGAATCTCTTTTCTGGTAGTTTAGAAAAGCCTTTTCATGGTGATTTTAATAGCTCACTAATGGATCATACAAAGCTAATTAATTAACTGCAATGGTGTTTTCAATGGCTGGGATATCATACATATCGAAGCAGCTGTGAACAATTATCTGATTAGATTCAGACCTTCCCTTTCTTTGCCCATACAATACAACCGACCCACTTAGCAGATCTCCGGCAGTAGAAGGGGGTGTTTCAGTCAAATTAATAATTGCCAGGGAATCTCTTTGGAAAAAAAAGGGGCACATCTGTGAATTTGTTTTTGTCATTCTTTAACAAATATTAAATGATAGAAGGGAAAGAGATTCATGGGTTACATTAAAAGCTAAATCTTCTCAGAAGTCTCTACTTACCGGTACTCCTTTATTTTTAAATGGGACTTACTTTTTTCTTTTTCTTTCCTTTTTGTTGCAGCTCATAAATGTAGATAGCATTCTTATAATTCAATATATAAATAAGTATAAAGAAGGTATAATTATAATTTCACTTGGATTTATTGTTTTCTTGCTTACTTTTCATTGGGATGAATATTTGAAAGCAAAAGGAAACTTTCACTGTGACATTATCAGAGCTACAGTCTCTTGCAAACTATGATTGTCCTTATTTTTATTTGTTATTGCGACATTTGCACCAGGCTTTACTTTGGGTCAATTCAAAGCATTACGGAATGACATTTCCAGAATTGTCTATTTTGGAGAGAATATTATGTTGAAATTTTATTTAAAAATCAACATTATCAATATTATATTATATTATGAGGTGCTTTTACAAAATAGGGGTTCCTATCAAACGTTCATCAAATAAAACAATTAAAAAAAAATCATATTCTTTGTTACATTATGACAAAGAAGGTCATATTTTGGGTCATTCCGTAACAAAGCTAGATATAAATTTCAATATTTTATGACTTTGATGAATGGTTGTCGGATAGGAAATTTATCTGTTGTGAAGTACCACATATCAGTTTATAATAGGTGATATTAATTTGGTGATTTTTTGTTGTTAAAACATCTATACTATTCCTCTTTAAAAAATCTGAATTTCAGTGGAAAAGTCATTCTTTAACGCTTGGAATTAATCCTGTCAGAGAGGTAGATTTAGGTTTAGGTGTCGTGCTGGGTCTAGGTCGATGTTAAGAAATTTATTAATGCAGGAAATTGACCATGGAACAATTTTTGTCGGATCATGTGTCTTAGAACTGTCTTAAGGTGACACTCTGCTTTCTAAAAGAACAAATGGTGCATTGTAATACCCAAGTAATGATTGTGTGATGACTAAATCACCATCAATGGATGCTTATATTTAGGGCAATACTCTATGACTCCTTATGTGTGTCGACACCAGGCTTGGACTTGGTGGCGCCTAAGACACACAGGCCTAGCTGTCACAGCAGTTGCAGGGACGCTTCGTACCCTGAGGCCCTACCTACCTTGCCACTTATACTTGACCCTGCGGGAGAATGTGTGTCATGCTACCAGCATAGTTTAGGCTGTAAAGCCCCCTCGTCAGTCAGGCCGCAGGCAATATTGCATCCAACCAACCAAGAGAGATGTATGTAAGAAAAATGAGTTCTACATCGAGAAGGGGCAGGGAGGGCCTGTCTTTCTTGCAGCTAGTAGAACATGCCTTGATTGCATGGCATATTCATAATGAAAAAATGCTAATCCTATAACAACCTGGACATGATTGTGAATGAACTCCTTGTTGGCGAGATGCCATATCATACACAGTAGTACTATGACCCATCCTTTTTGTTTCCTCTATGGGGGCTTTTTCCTAATTATCTCCAAAGAAATCCATCCCCAAGAAACACTAATCAAGATATATTTTGAGGAACTTTGATATTTTGGCAGCTTCTTTATAGTGGGGGAGGGGGGAATTGCCTCAAGCCCCATGAATGTCTAGCATTTTATACCATGACCTTCAATGAAATGGTGGGGGTCACCATCTAAGGGGCTGTTCTTGTAGACTAGCCCCCAACCGAGGCAGTTAAGTCATCTCGGGCTGATCAGGACACATTTGCTAGACCCATCACACTGCGGGTCATGAACGGATAGCAGCAGTCCCTTGAATCACCACTCCTGACCCCTGTGAAGCATCCACAGCGAATGGCATCTGGAGAAATAGACAGCAGTAGAGTAGCCAATTTGGGGAAGGGGCTGTGGGTCACGGACATTTATATTAGATCCTTGATTTTTGTTTTCCTTCTACTTTAACAAAACTAATTTAAGAGATGACACATGGTAGGGATTTTTATAGTCACCAACATACCTCAGCAAGCTTTCCGTTATCACAAAAGCTTCTCGAAAGTGTCTTACAGTATATTGTTCAATCAAGAGCTTGACATGCAGTTAACATCTTAGTTATTCATACCCTCACCAAGTTTTGTAATTTTCTAACTATGTGAAAAGTTGAATTATTTTATGTATCTTGAGAATGTAACATATTAAAGCTTACATCTCAAAGTATTCAACAAAGGTCGTAATTCAACCAGTCCACCTCTCTATAGTGAGTTACGAAGAATAAAAACAGCACATAAAACATTTACAAGGGGTATGAAAAACTGTACGTGTAGCACTTGCCTGCATCAACACTCATGACCGCAGTTCAGCCCAGCAACCATCCACATCGATTTGTCATCTGGAGAAATAGGCAGCAGCAGTAGAGAAGCCAATTTGGGGAAGGGGCTGTGGGTCACGGATGGTCTATTTTATCACTTATATTTCTTGTTTTCCCCCTAAAAGGTGACATATGGGCAAGGGGTCATATACCAGAAGTTGCCAGAATGCCCCAAAGCAAATTCTTTAATCACAAAGCATCATAAAAGTATCTAATGTGTTTTGTTTTTCCTTCAATTTTCAATTCAAAACCTGGCATAGAAGGTAGTACTCTGTACCATGTTTTCAGAGTTGTGACAATGATTTCCACCACCGCAATAAATAGATCAGTCCTCGACTGTCCCTAAAACTTTAAGGTGACTGATGACTTTTGTAGTGTTGTTTAATAGTATTGTTTATAAAGTATAACTGAGGTGAGATTTTCCCTGTTTGAATTCAATACAGCATTCATATCATGCTGAAATAAGAGTTGGTTGGTTGGTTTGTCAACCTGACTGCTAAGAAAGCATGTATGTGCTTGTAAATAAGCAACCGAGGGACCAATCTTTAAGTCCTCTCCAAGGGACATGGTAATGATGATTAATGCCTTGCCAAAGGGCACTACTGCACCGACTTGGTTTTGAATCCGGGACTTCTCGGTTACGAGACCACTGCTCTACCACTGAGCCACCAAGCCTTGCCATCCGTGACAAATTAATCAATAGAATACTATACCACATACTGGGTAATCTTTTCAAAACCTTCAATTGAGTAACATATTTAATTTTAATTTACCATTCAATAATTCAATATAACAAATTACAAACTTTCTTTGTTTGATTCCTGCCAATACAGTAAAGCGCAATACTAGGAAAGAAATTATACATTCAAATATGTATGGAATGGGTTAGTGTGCACTGTGTTTAGAGTGATCAGTATATGCAGGGCTTTCTTGAAATGTAGGATCCTGACCTTATAAACGATATTTTATTTATTTATTTATTCATGATTTCTTTCAACAGGGTACTATGTGGTGAGGTGGGGCATATTTAGTTTAAACTAATTGAAATAAATGCTGGCTGGTTTGATAGAAAACAGAAAAATATCTTTATTAAAGAGGATACACAGATTTTTTAAAGAGATAAATAATTACGGACTGTACATGTAGTACTCTTAGATCATGTGAGGAATTGATCCAGATATGCAGGCTTTCTTGAAAAGCAGGTCCACTGGCTTTCAGTGGAGCTGAATGAAACTAACCTGTTGAAATAATTCATGAACAAATAAATAAATACTGTTTATAAGGGCAGGTGATATATTCACTTTGGTATAAATACTGTGAAAAAATTACCTACAACAATCAGCATGCACAAAAGCTTTCGGATAAAAAATTGGATTAACAAATTTAAACAATTTAAATGGAAGCAAACTTCTTGTTTAATATGTGACATATTGCTTTAAAGTTATTGAAAATTGTATTTTCTTGCCCCCCCCCCCCCCTGTGTAGTATAGATATTTAATGCACGCAAATTCAGGAAAGAGCAAGTGGGGGGGGGGGGATGATATAGTCGCAAATATACCCCCTTAACAGTCCCATCCCGGCCCCATAGCCATGTCTTCTTTTAGCTTTTTTCTGAGTTCAGAAATTTGATGGAAAACTTTTGCCAGGAAGCCATAGAGATACATTTATGACATATTATCCCCAATTGTGAACACTATGCATGCCAAGCATGAATAATGATGAGATAGTAATAGAAATGAGAAGAAGAAAAAACCTCAAAGTGAACAATCAAATGTAAAAGATATCGTCCATTTAAAGGCTCTTTCACCCCCTTCAAAAGGTTGGCCTCACAAATTAATATTCCAAAGATATAGGGACTGTATTTCATGGATCAAAAACACAATAGTTTTGCTATTTTATCACAAATAACCAAGGCCTAGCTATCCCCGGGCCCCACCACACCATATACGAAGCATTGAAACTTGTCAACCGAAATTGAAACTGGATGATGCATAGCTTCGTGTTGTTGTGTGGAGTCATTATGGAAGAAGAAAAGAGATACTATTCAGCCGAGCGCTGTGCGGTTATCTGGCCCAACTTTGTATACCGCGGGAGCAGCAGTGTAGAGCAGCAGTCGGCAAATTCTTTGAAAGCAGAAAATTACAAAAGCTATTGACGTTGATTCTTCTTCACTGGACTGGTTGAGCTTTGTCTAACCTAAGAATGAACTCTGAAAATTCCAGGAGTTCACTTATTCTATTTGAGGAATATGAAAGCATATATGAATATGGTTTGCACTGCACTACAAGCTATCTGTATGTATGTGCATATGCATGGATAATGATTTGTCTTCTGGCTATTGAAACTCTCTGCATTTCCAATCTTTTCCAAACAGGTTGTGAGTTTTTTTTATGGAAGCTTTTTCATATACCTGTCTCTTTTAGATATGTTGGGGAAAAGGAGAGGGAATACATTTTGAGGGATATAGGGGGAAATGTTGTTTTGTAGCCTCTTCAAGCAAATTCAATTAAGTTTATGGAACCCATGATAAATAAGTTTTCACCAAGGGCTCCTTACAGGGTGGGGGGGGGGGGGGCAGGGTTAATTTTCTCTGTTTCACTGAAAATAAAGCAGAGGGAATGTTCTGCTTCATTCTTAAAGGTACTATGTCCCATTTGCAGGCCAAAAAAATGAAAAAGTTAAATTCCAACTGCATTTGAAAGATAATACTAATTTGGAACTGCCCTAAAAAAAAGTGGGGCTTGAAAATGTCTTCAAGTGGGGAAATAATGACTATTAGTTGTCAAATCAACTTTAGGGCTATAGAGCCCAAAAGTAGTCTAGCAAGTAAACGGGTTTCCTTGCATAATTTGAATATGAGGACACTGCTAACGTTTAAATTTCACAGATAGGACATACATGACATATTCATAATTCCTGCAAAGTTCTACAGAATTTGAGGTTGGCTGCAAAAGGGACAGAGTACCTTTAAGATAGAGGTCTACAGTAAACTACCTAACCATTTTCTTTGGATCCAGATTTTATTGCCTGCATGTGCGTGAGCCCCCAATTGTAATTTTGAAATGTTGTCGGTCAGGAGTTGAATTGAGGGAATGGGAGTGGAGGGGGGGGGGGGAGGGGGGGCATGTGTCCTACGCATCTGGCAATGTTAGGCATTATTTAAGATTTCAAAAGAGAACATGTTAATGGAGAAAAAACATACGGTATACCTCGCATGGGTAAACCACAAACTACATTGCACAGTCCTATTGCGAGTTCAAGTGATAATTCATCTTACTATGTGGTGAGATGCGGCATATTCAGTTTAAACTCGTTGAAATAAATGCTGGCAGGGTTGATAGAGAATTCACAGATTTTTAAAAGAGATAAATAATTACAGACTGTACATGTGGCACTCTTAGATCATGTGAGGAATTCTCCCAATAAACTATAAGATTATCACTTTTTGTACCTTGCTTAAGACAAGAATACTTTCTCATTTGTTATGTTTTCATGGCATTGGTCCAAAAACAGAACACAGATTCTTCAAGTTTATTTTTATTTAAAGGAAATAAGGAAATATGATAGTGTACTGATTTTTCAGGAAAAAAACTGTCTGCAAAGAACTGCAGGTTTTACGAGCTCCTATTCATTCATGAACTATCAAGAATTGTATGGACTTGCAGCATTGCTAATGACAGCCTTGTTTTGTCCATTTTCATTCCACTGCCACCAACTCTAGCAAATAGTTCTTCTTGAGGATAATTAAACAAAATTATCTCCTAAAAGCATGATTACAGGTACTATTTAAAATTTGGCTACAAAACTTACTAAAAAGTTCAATTCTCTAGGAATTTGCAATAGAAAATCTGTGGATATTTCTTTAAAATATATAATCTATCAAAGGGGAAAGGTTATTGTTCATTTTTAACGACTAATAATGATAATTGTATTTGTATCACATTACAAATAGATGTAAGTGTTGTTGTTTTTTCTTTAATATGCAAGTGTTACATTTTAAGGAATTAGTATGAGAGGAATTGCTTCTGATTGAATTCTCTACCCTTGTCACATCCCATGTGACCTTACTTCCTATAATATTTTTGACCATTTTGTCATCATGCATTTAAAAAAAGAATAGTAAATTGATAAAACTATTATAAGATCTAAAATGTTATGTACGGTGTACTTGTGTGTTAATTGCATTGCATTTCTCATTGCACTTGACAACCCATGTCCATTGCTTTTCTTATGATGTAGTCTTCTTTGTGCTGTACATGAATTGTGTTTCAGGACAAAAGTTATAAGCTCCAAGAGATACTAGGGAAATTGATAAGCTAATGGTACATGTACTTGTATTGAACAATAGCTTTGAAGAAAAAAATGGCACCCGTGACTATATGTCAATTATTATGTACAAAATCAGCTGATATTCCAGATTGTCTTTAACTTTGAAGTAAGCGGCTGTTCATTTTGCACCAATCCATCTAATTTCTTTTTTTTTATTACAATTTTCCTTCAACTTTTGTCTTGGGAGTAAGAACTTTTGAGCCTTATGAAGTGTGATGATATTCAAGTTTTTAACTACTTTCTGTTAGTGTCCAACTCTGGATTTGCACATTTTATGTATGTAGCAAGAGGTATTGAGACTGGGAGCTGGACAGACAGACTAGAATGATCACTTTCTACCAGAAACTTCCTCATTTGTTTCAAGTCCTTTGTTCCTTCTTATCAGTATCCCATCCACTCATTCTGGAAAGCAACAAAAATATTGCTGCAGAGATAATGAAACTGAAAGTAGGCAAGCAAGCATCCGAGGTTCTGCACCTCCGCTGGCTGATTTCTCGGCCAAGCGCTATCCTGTATATGTGCATCGTTCGAATCTACGAGTTCGAGAAGAACAAAGGACGACGCAGCTGTGAGATACAAACACGTTGTAGACCACCAATCCTATTGATACGCCCCAGTGATATGATATGAATTGCCTTTCATTCTTTTCAAATCACTCACAGGATGATGTTGAAGCCACGTAATTGGATACAATATTCATTGATCCAAAAGTCCAAAATATATTTTTGCTTAACTCTGCGATAGGTATTGTCATCAATTATGTTGAAAGAATATTATTACCAGTTAGTTGCTGCTACTACTACTACTATTAATATTACTACTACTACTATTACTACTACCACTGCTACTACTATTACTACTACCACTGCTACTACTACTACTACTACTACTACTACTACTACATGTACTACCACTACCCACTACTACTACTACTACTACTACTACTACTACTACTACTACTACAACTACTACTACTACTACTACTACTACTACTACTACTACTACTACTACTACTACTACTACTACTACTACTACTACTACTACTACCACTACTACTACCACTACTACTACCACTACTACTTCTACTACTACCACTACTGTTACTTCTACTACTGATCCTGCTACTGCTACTAAATATAATGTCTTCATAATGTGCAATTCTGCCCTGATTGGGCTCTCAAAGCAAAACAAATGTAATTTACATACTTAAAAAGAAGCAGATAATTAAATGATTTACAACAACAGATTATTTAAAGAGCAAGCATGGGAATTATATACAAAGCACTTTAAATACTGTACACCAGTTGCAATTTGTACCAATTAGACATGATCTTCATTCATGAAATATTGATCACAAGTAGAATTATGTCCCTTTATTCTCAATTATATACCTCACTTAAGTAATCCAGCAATCTGATTGGTCGAAATTGCATTCATAAACTTTAACTGTTCCCGAAAATTCCCAGTAACCATGGTTAAAACAGTTCTAAAATCCCAATAACCATGGTTATTGGGAAAATAGGTCAGTCTCCGTGGTTACCCCATAGGTTTACATGTTAAAAAATGGTCTGAGCGATTGAGGATACCGTACGTGTGCGAAGAATTGGTCGGTAATTTCAATACAATTGAATCTCGATCGATCTTACCGACAATTTTATCTTGCAAAAACAAAAAAAAAACATCTGCCGATAGATCTTGATCTAAGTTCGTGCCAATATGCATTGCAAAAGTAAAAGAAGGGTCCGTTTAATGGAGCTTTTGCGAAGCATCCATCACGCGAATCCGTTTTCAATTCATTTTAATGTATATATCGGAGAAAACTGCCAAACATGCTAACAGTGCGCGATGGCCGAGTGGTCTACGGCGTTGTTTGTAGATACATCACTTAATGTACGCAAGAGTTCGAATCCCATCTTCGACCAAAAAAAAAAAAAAAAAAAAAAAAAAAATTTTAGTCTATTTTTTGTCGGCATATAAAAGTATTAATGACTGCTTTAATATTCGAGAAATAGTATAGTATTAATGACTGCTTTGAGAGAAATAGTTGTTTTTATACGCTCAAGGGAAGGTTAGAATTGTGCTATTGACCGAGGCGTGCCGAGGGCAATAGCCCAATTGTAACCTTCCCGAGAGCGTATAAAAACAACTATTTCTCGAATATTAAAGCAGTCATTAATACTTTTATATGCCGAAATCAAAAGAGTCAACTAATGACACCACCTTGGCCTTTCTCTAGTTTATCTGCACGGTTGTGTTTTATGAGTGTATCTTTGAGAGTAGATCTAGAGTAGGTCTAGACTAGATCTTGATTCTAGTCTAAGCAAGATATTTTTACATTTTGGGGGTGGGCCGGCCCTGTGGGGAATATGGAGAAGAACCTGCGCTTTCATATGACACCTCACTTATTGAGTATCACCTTCAGGATCACAACAGATTATAAAGGTTTGAATCTCGAATTGAAAAAAAAACTTGACCTTTTTTGCATGGTCGCGGAATGCACGTAGACTGCATAGGGAATGCATTGCGTACAATCTCTATATGAATAATTTTAACACACAACATCGGGTACGCGATCAGACACCCTGACAACTAGATCTAATTTCGTCTACAGTCTATACATGTACGTCTATGCATTTTCAGCAACTAAACGAACATGTTTATGGATAATTTCACGTACCCTTTTTGTTGTTCTTGCTGTCAGCGAGTCTTGCATTTGATAAGTTGAAATCTTGGGAGAGATTCTTGAACCATTTTTGTCTTGTTTGGAATTGTCTTGTCTTGTATGAAATTACCGACCAATTTTTCGCACACGTATGGTATCCTTCATCGCTCAAACCATTTTTTAACATGTAAACCTATGGGGTAACCATGGAGACTGACTTATTTTTTTAATAACCATGGTTATTAAAAATATTGAAATGTTTTATGCATGGTTACCGAAAATTTTACAGGAACAGTTGAAGTTTATGAATGCAATTTCGACCAATCAGAGGGCTGGATTACTTAAGTGAGGTATATAATTTTTTTTATCGCTCTCGGGAAGGTTACAATTGGGCTATTTCTCTCAAAGCAGTCATTAATACTATAATATTACTTTTTTAAAGCTTCTACTAGGGTTTTCCAATTTAGAGTATGCCCTTTAATTTCATGCAATCTTGTCTCACAATAGTCTGTAGATCTATACAAAGCCAAAAGACATCATGAACAAGGCAATGTTGCGAACAATAGAACGTTCGAATGGCACACTCTTTTTTTTCTGTTCAAAAGCCAGATTCCGGTATTGAATTTCTAGGATTGATACCTCCTTGATAAATTACTTGTTGTGGCAGAATCCCATCAGTTTTTAATATTTCATGGATGACATATCTAGTCTTTCAGTTTATAGATAATGTTTTTTGTGTTGATGAATCTCAAACCTCCCCCCCCCCCCCCCCCCCATATAAAAAAGGAAAGAGAAGAAAAAAACAAGAAAGAGAGAATGGAAATTTCCAGAGGAGAACTGTGTATTTGATAGGAAAAACAGATTCATCCAGGGGGACAGATAATTCCAACCTACATTTTATTGTCCTCATATTGGCCAGCAGTGTGTACTTATCACCTTCAATAATTTGTTTGTTCTCATGAACACTTCCTTTTCATTTAACAAATTCTCTTTCACAAATAGTATCATGCTGAATAATGAGGATACTATAAAGATGATCTTAGATGCTGCTTATAAGTATCGGCTTGCATGGTGATGTAGATATACAGAAGGATTGGAGAGCCCTGACAAAGGAGACTCAAGAGAGAAAGATTACAGACAGTCCTTTTCAGGACTCCCCAATCCTCCCCCCTCTCTCACAAGGTGCAACCGTAAGCCTACTCTATATGATGATCTTGTCCACCCAGAGTAACTGGGGTCACAGCAATTATTATTTCCCACAACTTTACCAGGTACCCATTTCATACACCTAGGTTGAGAGGAGCTAATGTGTATCATGTAAGACACCTTGTCTCAGATGAACCCAGGACCTTCTGTATGAGAGTCAACAGCCTTCACCAATATACCTTTACCAAAGCGGTTTGTTGGCTGAGAGACAATTTTCTATAACACAGAAAAATATAATTTTCATTTGTTTTTCAACATTTTCTTCCCAAAATACAGGTGGATAACATAGAGGAAGCAGTGAAGACGGTGAAAGAGAACAACATCAGACCTCTGGGAAAGAAGCCCCGTATCGGCGCCCATGGCAAACCGGTCATGTTCCTGCATCCCAAGGACTGCGGAGGAGTCCTCATAGAATTGGAGGAGCAGTAGAGACTGTCAACATCTTATGATGATGTGCCTCCCAAATCCAGGATTATCAAGAATGTGTTGCCTAGACCAGGAGGGCTTGAGACTGTCAATTTGGACCTAAAAAGGAGATCATCCCAGGAGACAGATGGCACAAGAGATTCACGGTACAGGGACCCGCTTCACAAAGATCCTAAGTTGAACTTGTCTCTAAGTTGGACTTAGCAATTATGGAAAGCCATTAGCATCTATGAAAAATATTTTGTAAAATTTATTTTAAAAGGCATAAAATGTTGATTCAAATCATTCATATTTTTTATTATCAAGGAAAATTTCATGTTCTTGATGTGGAATATATAAAATGTCTAGAATACTTGATTTTTGCTTTTGAATATATTTTATTTTAAGGCTACAAATGGCTCTCCATAATTTTTAAGTCCAACTTAGAGTTAAGTTCGACTTAGGATCTTTGTGAAACACTCCCCTGGAGTCTGGCTCATCGTTCGCCATCAGTCACCTGAAAACTCTGATGACTTTTCAGAAAGCGTATGAGACCGACATTGTCAGTCCCATGGGCTGTCCATCTCATGTGCTGTTGGTCCAGGGGGCTGTAGCACTTGAAGGATGACTCGGACTCTTCATGGACGGCTGATTCTACATTTGCTACGACAACAATTGCTTCAGGCTTTAATTCATCAACATGGGGTTAGGGTTGTAGTTAGGTTTTTGGTAAGGTTAAGTTAGGGTTAGGAATCGTGTTGATCCAGGGTGGAAGTTAAGAATTGTATTAATGTAGGATGTAGATGGCAAAGCAATTGTCGCCAGAGCATCTCCTTTGAAGGATGTCTTGGATGATCGCATCTCTTGTGCTGTGTGATATGAAAGTGAACATGAACAATATATCTAAACTTCTGTAAGAGGCTGACAGTCCTTCTGGTAGAATAAGCCATCTTTTCACTCTTACACAGTGGCCAAGTTGTGGCACAGATTGAGCACGTACATTTATCACCTTTTGATTTTTTTAAAAATCTGAAGTTATTTCATAATATACACGGAAGGAACAAAACCAGTGCAAGTATTATGCCTCCTTGGCTGTACGAATGGTTCTTTGTTGAATATGCAGATGTACATGTATAATACAATTATGTAAGAGAATTAAATACTAACGACTGTAATATGCAGATGTACATGTATAATACAATTATGTAAGAGAATTAAATACTAACGACTGTAATGTGCAAATCCAACCAAAGGTTTTTTTTGGAACCCAAACCATCTACATGTTTTAATATTACACTGGCTGTAGCTGTGCTTCCATATAGGGTACTTGAGCATTCAATGAATTTCTTTCTGGACACCATTTTCTACGCCTGGGTAAAGAGAGGCAAATTATAGAAATTGAATGACAATAAGCAGCTGCATCTGATATCCTAAATCAACTGATTCGGTGCCAGGCACCAACCTTCTTATTGGATTTTGATTTCAGCATTTGGTATAGGGTAGCAATTAAAGTCTGTTGTTGTAAATTGGCCATGTTTTCTGCTGCAGTATCTTTCATGCTTATACAGTCAAACCTGTCTTAGTGGCCACTGGCCAGTAAGGTCACCTGTTTATAGTGGTCACTCATATTGCCTCCCTCTAGAAGTAAATATGTGTTGAACCTGTTTTAAAAAGCCACCTGTCTACAGCGGCCACTTTTTGTGTTTCCATTGGGTGGCCTTACTAGACAGGTTTGACTGTATTTAATTTCGACATGGCCCGTTCTGTTGAAACTAGAGAAAGCAGACAAATTCATTTAGCTATACAGACAGTGAGCAGAGCCAGCTGACTAATCATCAAGTTAATTTCATTTTCTTTTTCTCTGCCATATCATGTCATAATTGAAATGAATACTTTTAAGTTAGTGCTACATGTATGTCATCCTTAATTACTATGACATATGAAGTGGATCTATAAAGAGATAAAGTACATTTTTTGATGTGCGATTGCATTGTGAAAGAAACTGTGTGGAAGCGATTGGAAAACATTGATTTTGTAGCATAAGAATGGATGTTTACTTTGAGGTATTGTAATCAGAATGAGAAGAAAAAAAACACCTTCAGTCTAGCTGAAAGTCACATAATTTGTACACAGAAATAGGAACAAGGGACATCTTTTCTATAATAAGCTTCCATAGTTATATAAAAAGAATTTAGAAAATTCTCACAAATTATTTTTAATCTTTCTTATACTCATTCTTCTGTAAGACAGGAGCTGCACATTTGATTGCACAGTACACATATTCAAGTATTAGAGTCATAGTTCTATTTATTTATCCATTTTGCTATATATCATCCTGATGTTGAGTGAAGGTGGGCCATCTGTTTGCATGGACTTGTTTTTCAATAAGTTGTGATGAATTAGTTATACAATTTTGGTCTTGTACCTTTTAAACAAAGGAGGATTCATAGGAATATACTGTTTGTTTGACAGGAAATAATGATACATTTGTTTTGGTGCATTTTTAATCTCACAGACAGGCTGAAAATTGGTTTTACAATGGGATAATGAGTGCAAACAGGTGGAATGTGGATGCTTTCCAAAGGACTATCAGATGAAGAAGAAAAGAAATATATATATATGCTTATATTGATAGTACAATTGCAAAAGCGTCAAAGTGTTGTTTGAAATAAAGCTGTCTTAAATTTATTTTCTGTTATTGGTATGATGATGTCAAAGACATTGTAAGAGATATTTATATATCATCTTTTTGGAGCCGGAAGGGCATTAACTTGTATTACACCGGAGTGTTGGCTCAGTCAGTAGAGCGTCCGCCTCACAACCGGGAGGTCGAGGGTTCGAACCCCGGCCGCGTCATACCAAAAGACTTTAAAAGATGGGAGTTGTTGCTACCTTGTTTGACGTTCAACAATAAGGGATAGAGCAACGTCAATCTGGCGCTGCTCAGTGGCTGCCGGGCTCACGATCAATTGGGCAAAAAGAATTTCCGTTTCGGTTTAATAAAATTTGGAGTGGACTATTAGGCTATTATTATTATTATTATTATTATTATTATATGTTAATGCAGAGCTAATGGCCCTCTGGCCCTGAACAGATAAACCTTCATGCATGTTTATAGTGTATGGATTCTCAATGTGCGTACTCTAACTTCAAATGTTAGCAATAAAAAAGAATGTTTTATGAATGACTGTAAATAAATTATTATTCACATGATTGTGTCTTAACCATATTTCTGAAATGTATTTGTTGTGTTGTTGAATTGGCAAGGTTACTTGTACTATTCAAAGTTTATTTGTAATTTTTGGATCATACAGTGCTTTCCAATATAGTTC
>JAVYIG010005062.1:72500-145540 GCA_035222895.1 Strongylocentrotus droebachiensis
ACCTCGCTTGGTGGTCTAATCTATTCCGGCCGAACTAGTACAGACGGCCTTTAAAACTAGATCGCCAAGATTTTCGGGAAAATCAACCCAAGGCAATAATAACCTACACATCCATATCCATACCGAACATGACTTCAATGGGATCGGGTATTGAGATTACCCCTCGAGTTGATTTCTCGAAAGTCTCTACGACCGTGTTCTTTGTTGGTCACCGTGATCCCCCCCCCCCCACACACACACACACTGCATTTGTCATGCACAGTCGTGTTTTCTACGTTCAACTAAAATGTTGGTAATTGAATCGGATAATGGTTAATCGGGCAATGAAAAAATGAAAAAATTGGTCATGCGAAGGGGTCGCTAATTAAGTCACAAAAATGACCTCGCACCATTTCTGCGTGCTGCGAATTTGGCTTTCACCAACTGACCATTGCCGTACTGTTTGTCCTCGACCAAATTTATTGCTTCTGATAGTTTGTTGTGAATAGTGCGCTTCGGGTCACTGCGTCGATTGCTGAAAAATAGTAATTGAATTCTTGTAATTAAAGTGAATCTACTGAAAGGAGCACATAATAATACACGGAGCATGCACGCCATATTGTGATTTTCGCCAGTTGCCAGATATAAATATATAGCCCCCACCCCTCTCACTCCCCTGCAAACCAAATGAACCAAAACAGCATCAACAACAAAAGGAACAAACAAACAATATAATAGAGCAAAACAAGGACAAAACAATACAAGACCTTACCAACAAAAATGACTTTGTGCACAACAAATTGTTTGTGTGCCCCATAAAAGATAATTCCGGATCCGCCATTGTTTGCTTCCGAATCTTGTTATTGATTGTAACAGATACAGATACTTTGGTTTTGTGGTTAGATTAGTGGGGGGAGGGGAGGGGGCGGAGAGGGGAGAAATGGGATTAACGCTCTAGCAGTTGGACATCTCACTGACCTTTCTTGTTCTATAGCCGGTGACCGCAAGATTGGTCAGAAAATTATATGGATGAATATAATTATCCAGGTCAGGCTTAAAGTCATGCAGTTATCAATACCATTCTCCTCATACTGAAGAAGAGGCAAATCGGCGTATCCAAAATGGGGCAAAGTCGCTGAAAGCCCCTTTTGCAGACCCCAAGAGTAGGTTTTTAAAAAGAAATTAAAAAGTTGTGTAACAATAGTAAACAGAAGCAGCCAGTCTGAAGGTTAAGCACGCCTCAGTTTGCAGGAACACCCCAGGAAGAACTCAGGAACTTGGAACTTGGAAATTGCAAGACTTATGGGGGAGGGTGCCCTTAGACCCCACTAGTGCTACCATGCATTACGTGGTTCCAAACTGTTTTATTTATCATATGCATCAGTTAGTGGATTCGTTACTGTAAACAGTCTCTTTCATTTGAATCCATCCCCCTAACAAAAAATATATTATATAGGCCTAATATAATTTTGCAAACAAGGGGGGGGGGGGGGGGCAGGCAGTGCCGTTCCTTGTACTAACACAATATCTAAGTTCTCTTTTAACAAAAATCTCTGGTAGATCCGTACCAGTCTTGTTTAATCTTTATTTACACACCATTTTTTTTACCGAACAAAAAGAAAAAAAAGATTTTGAAATTGTATGACAGTGATTCAAAGAGGGCAAACTTCATGAAATCCCTTTTGAGATCAAATTAAATTAAATTAACTCATATATTTATTGCGATGATAATCTGCTGATTTATAATAGCTCTCATTTCTGCGTAGTGTGTTTACCAGGATACATTTCATTTGTCATTGAATAAGTTATATAAACATAACGTATGTTGCATTAATAGAGAAAAACATGTGATTTTGTGTACCCATAATATAATTGTTTACTAGTATGGATAATTGTTTAAGCTGCTAACAAATTCAGTTTTTGAAAGTTGAGCATTTATTGTTTGCTTCACTACTTTATCTGACTCTATTTTAATATTATACATTTGTTTTTTTAAGAACATACATGAGTAATATTCACTTCTCGAATCCTGACATAAAGATAATTATTTCAATGCTTTTCTTGGACTCTATTTCACAGTATGCATCATTTTTTCCTCCTATAAACATATCCATGTTCAACTGATTCCTTTTCTATGTCTTATCTCATTTTCAAAAATTGTAGGGCGTGGTCCTTTCAATTCAAAATTTGCGTTTACGTTCAATTCCACAAAGTTTTCCACTCTTATTTATATTTATAATAATGAGAAAAACACTATACTGGAATTCACATGAAATTGTGGGTGTTTAACCACCATTGGCGTGTAGTATTATAGCATTAGATTGTAGTAGCATCGTACGGTACGGGAAGGCATCGGGTAATATACCCGCGCTCTCTCTCCCTGTATATGGCTACTCTCTTATGCACTTCCAATCATGTGTGTGGAATAGAGCATTCATTCATTACACCATGCAAGAGGCCATGGCTAAATTGAATAATACGGGATCCCATAAACTCACCAATGATGCATTTATTTTTCTTTCAGTTTTGAGGGGAGCAATTCTCTTTCTCTCTCTCTCTCTTCTTTTTACCCCTTCTCCGAACCAGCCCGCAGTAAATAAATTGATAGCATCCCATGCAAGCCCGAGCGAGCGCTGAGAGCCGAACGCCCCATGGCTCTCGCCTAATTGTCCAGGCGCATTGACCCTTGCCCAGCCGCGGCGGCGGCGGCTGCGATGCAATACCATTTTCCTTTCGGTATCTACCAGAAGTAATTGTTATATTCCCCGCCATTTTCCTCTTTTATGAGGCTGGATAAAGAATTAATAAAAATGAAATGACCCCTGGTGAGTTTATCGTATCATCTATACTCTTTGAAGTAAGCTGGCGTTAACGACCAACATTGAACGTGTCAGGTATTGTGGGAAATTTTTCGGAGTCGTTGAAATAATGATTAATTTGCGCCTGGACCCCACTTTTATCTCACTATAGAAATGAACCGTTTATATTTGAATAGGTCTTATTACATTTCGAATTTAACGGCTTTGGTATAAATGGCGTATTCGGAAATAGTTCCAGGGGATACATAGATGACTATTTACCTAATTACTAATTTGTTGACTTTATATTCGTAGTGTAGATTAATTCGAGGACAATTAAACTAGATTGGCATTGGGGACAACAATTCATGAATTCACATATAGATGGGTCATTTTAAGAGAGAGTGACAGAGAGAGAGAGAGAGAGAGAGAGAGATGGGGGCGGGGCGAAAAAATGCTGATGAAGTACGCAGCTAATCTCGTTACAGAATAATATTTTTTAACGAATTTAAACTATTCAAACAAATTCATTTAATTCAAATTAAGATTCCCTTTTCTCCCCTAAAATTATTATAACGAGGGAAGCTATAACTTGGGACCACGTTTAGTATTTTCAATTTCATTTCATTTTAATTTAGCCTATTTGTTTTCATCTCCAACAAAATACAGATCAAAATAAATTCTATGCAAAATCTATAAAGAACGTTTTAACATTTGAAATTGAGAAAAAGCAGTAAAAAAATTAATACCTCTTTCGAAATAGAGACAAAGACATACATGGTGAAAATCTTGTTTCCTTTTTTAGGCAATAGCATTTCTTATTCAAGAAAAAGATATCCAAGGAATTTCAATTGTGTACAGGTCTTTTATATCAAAAGCTAAATCGTATTTCCTTCTGACAAATAATTAGCTTTTTAATAAACAAACAAAAAAAGGCGATCAAAGATGTATCAAGTCAGGATACAAATATAATCTCCTCTGGATCTAATATGTTGAAATAACAATCATACTTTAAAGGCAGGCTTTACTACTTTAGCCAGAAGGGATTAGACCACACGGCGAGCCAACGAGGTCACTGTGACAGGTGGCTATCTCATTAACTCAGCTCTCATTTAACATAAGAAAAAGAGGATCATGGGGGACCAACAGGCACCGATTGGTGAAGTTTTCTATTTAGAGGGAGCAAGTAGCTACAAGTAGGACAGTGTGCCTTTAAACTCATCAAGGCTAAATTTATAACCAAAATACTCTAGTCCCATTTACCATACTGGTGTGCATAGATTTTCACTGCAAGTGTGGTTCAGCAAAAGTGGGTAAATCCTTTTCTTACGATTTTGAAGATTCCAAAACCTTAAATACACAATTAATATTATTCCCTTGTCGATTTACTATCATCTTGTTTATCATGCTGATAGTTTCAAACCTCAAAATATATACAACACCATTCTTGTGTACTCGATATATTAACCTTCATCCAATAACTTATCAGGCGTTTCTTTCACAATGTACTCGCATGACCAGGATGGTGGATCTACCAAAGTCAACAGATATTGACGCAGTCTTGATTAAGGTCATAATGCACAGAACACAAAAATGAGTAGGCCTATATTGGAACTTTACACACAATGTGGCATGAAAGTTTTGTCCAAACTTCACAGCTATTTCGCGTAATATTCTGAACATGAGAGTATTTTAAAGAGCAACCTCTTTCGGGGATATTTCTTGTGTGATATTCTTCAAACAGACCTACAAAAAGAACGAGAAAACTCACAAATTATTTCAGTCTCAGTGTCAGTTTCAGTTTTATTTTTCATTTCCAACAGAAAAGTAAATTTTACAAAAATCTGATATACAATTCAATATTCAAAAATATAATACATTTTACATGGTTTAAAGTTATAAAATAGAAAGTATACTTAAATATCCATTATACCTGTGGAAATGGAGGGATCCACTGAAAAGCAGAGCTTGTAAAATGTGGATCCCTCAAAGTATTGACAAACATAACTTTTGTAACAAAATATATTGACTTGAAGAAACAAAATAGATTACAAAAAAATGGCAAAATAACAATACACCTTTATCAAAACTAAACCTCTTTAAATGCACCATTCCCCATAGAATTGATGCAGATCTTAGCATGCAGTGCATGAACTTTCAAGTTCATAGTCGGGAAGTGGTCTCAAACAAACGGACTTCCATTATCCGTTGTCTCCATTTTCCGTCTCAACTCGAACTAGGTATACCATCTGTTAAACTCTATCAAGATCAACAACTTAGATGACCTTTAACGTTTGCAGGCACGCGATAAAGTCGCCTAATTATCAAGACAAGTCCACACAAAAGCCTTCCTCCAAAATGTTTTTTGTTGAAAATGGATGAAAATGATATCATCGTGATCCTGTTACGAATGAATTTTATTTTTCCTATCTTAGAAAACATTCGACCTATATTGCATATATCAATCTTAACGGATAGGCGAGATTATGTCAAATAATAATCTTGTTGTATCTGTATTTTCTAACACAAAGTAAAGGTTGATCTGTTTTGTTGGTTGGGGTAAACTCTGAATTCTCGGACCTGTTTTTCTTAAGTGTTGATTTTGATCAGGATTGATCGCAATATCCGGGATGGTCCATACATTTTGGAAAACAAAGTTTTTACATTTTATATACGAATGTTGTGGTCAGAATGTAGTGATGTCATCCCCTCACAATTCACCACTGATATGAATGACAGAATGACCCAAAATCTCCATTTCTCTGAATTAATGGAATAGTAGACCTATCTTATGTGGGGGTGCACGAAAGAACATGTCATCCATGATATATGATCATAGAATTTAATGACATTTCTTGCATTCAACAAAGGATAACATGTGCCGGGGTGAAATAATTTTTAGAGACAGCGTTGCCGATTTGACTCACAGATTTGAAGTATTTCATGAAAAGTTAAGGATTTTAAAAATCCATAACTTTCCTATTTATTGTCCGATTTTTCTCAAATGTTCACTGATCTGTTCTTCTACTGTTCTCCTAATATTAAAACAAACTTATTATCAGGGTGGAATTCCCCTTTAAATATTACATATTTATAAATTTCTACCATGTCTATACATACATACATGTCTATACAGAGGATAATAAATCTTTTTGTGATGTATTAATAGCCATGAACATTAATGTATGATTAATGTCAACAACACGTGCATTCATAATCATCAGTTTGACTGATTGATAAACATTTCTAAGTAAGCAAAGACAAAGTTCTTATAATTAAATGATGTCCATACCCCCACTTTCTGGTTGTTTTTAAAGGAAAAAAACCGGATGTACGATAATCATGATAACAACCTATTGATGAAGCTCTAAGACTTATTACTTCTTATATGAAGTTTGAAACTCATTGAAATGCAAGATGTTATTGTGGTTACAATGGTCAGTGACTTTTCTTTAAAAAAAAAAAATTCTATTCATGGTAACAGAATGGTGTTGAAGGTCTTTGCGCTGCTGTACAAATATAATTATTCTGGGGAAAAAACAAGAAGAAATTAATATTGCATTCTTTCTTTAAAACGACGCGTTAATACTCGTTTCAAAAATGTTAGGCATCTTTTATACAGCACGACTGCATATCGACATTTTACTGTACATTTAAAGGTACTATTTGCATGTAACTTTTTAAGATGCATTTTATAATACCAGCCCAAAATGTCATGAGAAATAAATAATAGTAACAGACCGACTTCCATCGAGACCGACAAAACAAAGAAATACACAAGGGAAGATGGGAGATTTCTCGTGGGCTATAATTATGTAGCCAAGAGTGGTGACAAAACCACGCGTTTATAAAGCGACATAGGAGTTGTAACTGACCATATTGTTAGCAATCGTATATGTTTTATGCAATCTATTACACAGTCTAAACAATTAAACTTTGAATAAAGAAAAAAAAGGAAGATACATCCAGGCCAGGCCAGTTAACAGTTCAAAGGTTAAGGATATAACTTGTTGATATATATACCAATACAAATCTGAATCAATTTCCACTCTACAGCGCTTGCCCTCATCTCTCAAAACATGATTATTGTTTTTCTTCTACTTGGGGGTTGTAATATCAAAAGAGTATTTGCAACAATACAAGTTTATTCAACCAGCGACTCGTATTGTTCGTCACAAAAGACGCGTTCCATTGGTTTCGGGCACTGTCCTTTTGTGGTTCGTTTGGCGGTAAAAGGAATTGGCACAGAAATTATGAACCCATCCTTAAACCGGGGGGGGGGGGGGTATAATGAGGATACACCCGCTCATTGCAATGGTATAGGCTAATGTCAATGAAGTACATGCGACAATTCGAGAGGCTAATGTTGTGCTGTGTACGCACTGAACACGTACATGTATATATAATTTTAGAGGCACATTGCTATTAGGAAGTTGTGACAAATATAATTTTCTATGAATTCATAATGTACATTTTGGTTCTCTCGTGATAGGTATGGGAGTGTTTTGGCAGAAAGAAAGAAAAGGAAAGAAAAGGGGAAACGAGAAAAAGAAGAAGAAGCTGCAGGAGAAAAAGAGGGAGGAGGAGGAGGAGGAGGAAGAAGAGGAGGAGGAGGAGGAGGAGGAGGAGGAGGAAGAGGAAGAGGAGGAGGAGGAGGAGGAGGAGGAGGAGGAGGAGGAGGAGGAGGAGGACTAGGAATAGAAGAAAGAGATTGTGATAAAGAAGAGTAAGAAGAAGCAGAAGGAGAAGAGGAAAAGAAGGAGGAGGACAAGGAGGGGAAGTTGGAAGAGGGAGAGAGCATGGAGATGATAATGACAGAGAAAGAGAGGAACAGACAAGAGAGAGAGAGAGAGAGAGAGAGAGAGGGGGGGTTGTGTGTGTGTGTGTGGGGGGGGGCGGCAGAGTAATATATCGACAGTGCAGAAGTAGTACCATATTAGCCCTCACTAAGTCATTGTACACTTGAACTACATGTATTTATTGTCTTTTTGTTGCAGTACAAGTTGCCTTTTAGTTGTACTGCTATATAGTGGTATATGTCCTCGCACTGCATCGATGCATTCAGCGAATATTTCTCCCATTCTTTTCTAGGATATTCCTAATTCAATCAGACATTTCTAGTAACTATCATATTACGTCTAAAACCTTGTACTTCCTCTTTCGTTATAACTGCCGTAACCTTGAATGTTCATATTATAACATATTGTATCATTCAAGAACCAACCTTTACTTCTGTATACATTCCGATGCATGGTTGAAAACATATAACTTCATTGTCCCAATCATTACAAAAAAACTGTCACATAACACCTATATAGTGGTCTTCTATAGTGTATGTGGACAATATGCTGTTCATATTTTGTAGCAATAAGCCTCCTGCATCCATTTTCTTCGATTTAATACCTGAACGTTACTTCATAGAACTAAACTTCAGGAAACCGATTTGTATAGTTCTTGTTTTTATCATCAGTGAGATGTTAACATGCCTTTCACGCACTGTAAGTGCATTGTGGCGAAGCTGGCAACAAATGCTGACCACGTGACCGATTGCTGACCGGCGCCACCGTGGTCCACCGTCGTTTAGCATTCCTTTCAAGCTCAAAGCTCAAAGGCGGCAACGTTCCGGCAGATATTTGGAAAAACAGGCTCAGTTTGGACTGTCTTCTGCATTATTTACATTCTGCAATTCCAAACGATGGCCCGCGCTTTTACCTTACATTACGCTCTTAAAAGACAAAGTTTGCTATTCAACGCTTATAGACGTGGGCAAGTTCAAAATATGTCTTCCCATGCGTTAGCCGCCATATCTATGATTTTAGTACACACGCTAAAAGTAAAATGTTAAATCAAAGTTTAAAAGTTTTGAAGGGTGACGACATGTTGATATTGGTAGATCTACGCTGTTAACTTGCTGGATCCATCGGTTGGATTCAGCATGTTACTTGTTTGTCTTCCATTTTGAAAATATTGACTCCTTAAATCTCTTTTTAATTTGTTAATAGCTTTTAGAGTGTATTTGATTGTCGCATTGATTTGCAAACCCTGATTAAGCGTGGATTAAACCAAAATAGATTAAGTAAAATTATAGTTTTTATGTCGATTTATGTTCATAACACCGAAATAATATGTGGTAATCTATGAAACACCAAATTGTAACCGATGATTGATATTGCAACCTTGAACATTATTAATCGAAATGTATAGTTATAATTTTTTTGGTGGATAAAAGTCGAAATACTTCTTGGAATAATCTCTGTGGTTGTCTTCTAGGTAGTTTGCATAAATCAAATATATGATAAAATATTGCATTTGCTCCAGGTAATGTAACGCCTAATGATCCGGGTCTTTGCGAGTTATTGCAGAGAGTATACAACAAAAAGGGGCATGAATAATTATGATGTAGTATTGTACATGATATGAGAAGTGTGTAAAGAAAAGACCCAACGAACATAACCAAGGGAGTGAAGGGACTGAATGCCGCCCGCCCGGGGTATCATTAGAGGTGCATGTAAATTTCAATGCCGCCGATGAATTAATATGTGTGCTTTTGGATTAAACTAGCATTGAACCCTGTGTTATTATCTACATCCAGGGGGTCTGAAATGGCACTACGCGTGACTGGGGGCGTCGCTACGGGGGAGGGGGGTAGGGGCGGGGCACCCCTAGTCACGCGTAGTGTAATTTCAGCGGGTGAAGGTCACGGTTGGATTGGGCATGATTAAGAGTTTTTTTTTCAATTGGGGGTTGTCGCATTGTTTTCGTTGGCGGTGGGGGGGGGGGGGTCTTATGTGGGAAAATTTGAAACCACATCACACCCCTTCATCAGAACACCCCAGCTACGCCCATGTGCCTCACACAGAGCTCGCAGTTGTTTCTCCTCCCCTTCTCAAGTCTACAGCTCAAATAGAGGAGAAAGAGAGGTGAAAAATATCAACTTAAATGGTCAGATACTGTGGTCCCGCCAAAAAAAATCAACGCACGTGTTAAATCATTTGCAGTTGGTTTGCACATTTCCCGGAGTCGGGCGGAAGGACGGGGTGAAAAGGTCACCGAGAATCAATGAAATATCCAGATCCCTCTATTTGCTTTAAGTTCAAATAATATACATTTGGAATTGTGAGGAGTCGACGAGGCATTGTCATGTTTGCACAGGAAATAAAGAAGTATCGTTCCAGGGGAGCTTAATCTGTGGTACCAGCGAATCAGCCGCCGATTCATTGAGGGCAGATGGCCACATTTCTAGGCCATTTTTTTTGCATGGGTTCGTTTGTTTGAGACTCTCGCCGACAGACGCAATTTTATCACGTTCTAAGTTTCGCAAACGTCCACTTCCACGTCCACATGGTGTAATAATCCCATTACACATCATTAATTTCATTTCAGTATACATTTATTCATGTTTGGGGGATGATGGATCTACGCAAGGAACTGGAGAACATTTCCTCCCCCCCCCCCTTTTTTTTTGGGGGGGGGGGGGTATTTATAGCTGTATAGATATCCAGTTTTCAACGAAATTCATATGGCGGGCATGCAATACGACATCTTTCTGTTTTGCATTTGTATGTAGGCCTAGAAGTAGCCTATAATAAACGAGTTTTAAACAAACACATGGATAGAGCGAGATAACAAAATAATTTGAAGCATCTGATAATTTGATACAGAATAACAGAGAACATTGTTTGGACCTAATTTATTACAAACAACATTACAAATTATGTCTATGTGTGCGTACCTGTTTTGATTTTATAGTGAGTTGTTTGTGTTTGTTTGTTTGTCAAATTAAAAATTCTGGTTTTTATTCAATTATCTCAAGAATTTGGGTAATTCCAGTTGGTGAACGCCACGCCCAGCCAGGTACTGTGTGTCTGGTAGAACTTGATATCATGAAGTTTCCTTGGATTCCATATCATCACAGATTGTGTAAGTCATTTGTATGTAAATTTTATGGAAACAAATGGAGTTCCATATGATGCAATGTCATACACCGTGGTAGTATTTTGCACGTCAAGATTTTCTCTTTCCCTCTTTAATAAAGTGTTTCAGAGCTTTTGGTATAGATCGCTTTTGTCATCTTGCTGATGACTCCATCAGATCTGTAGAACTGTTTGTAAAGGGAGAACACCTGAGCAACCATACATGACAGTGTCTTATAAGACTTTACAAAATATACAGTATATGGGCCTTCAAATGTTTTTCATCAAACGTATAAGAGAAAGTTTTAACAACTTCAATAACTTCATTAGTCAACACGTATAACCCTGTATATATTCATACGAAACATACGCCTAGACATTATATTTTTGTAACGGAATTCTCTTGACGAAATTATGTAATCTTGAAGCCTTCAGGTAAGTAATCAGTGCTTTACCTCCATGACATAGCTAATTTATTGACCTGCAGGTTACATTTATCATATTAATTTCCATAATTTATGCCATGAGGAATTGTATAATAAAGTACTATGTAATTCTGTGCCCATAAACATTTTTTTTTTCTTTTCTCAGATCTTCACAATGTTTAACAAGATGTTGCAATTGTTGTGAATAAAAAGAAGGAAATAAAGAAAAGGGGAAACAGGAAATACGCACTACTTTAGACTTGTGACATTGTACTGTAATACAGTATCTCTTTTTATAATGAATATCATAAAATGTCGTGAAAGTAATACGAAGACTCACGGGCTCCCTTTATTTGAATTAAAGAATGTCCACTCTTGTCTAAACATCCGTGAAAATGGTGAAAATGTTTTTTTTTAAATTTATATCAACGTAGAAAACATTTGAACGACACACACAATGATTGATTATTAAATAAATATGATTACCTTACTAAGTATTTAAGTCATTGTCAACGTTTATTGTCCATACGATAATGAAATTCGTCTCGTTTGCATGCAATATACGCAAGTGATGTACATATAGCTCCTACCACCAAACTTAAAACCAAAGCTTTACCAAAATTAAATTTTATAAGAACAAAACTTGTCCCTAACCTAAACAATGGAATTATTATGGACCGTCTCGTGTCTGACTAAATGTATGGAAGAGCTATTAAAGTCTAGTCGGTGCTCATCAAACGTAAGGATGGTTCCAACTCCTAATTCCCTTTCTTCACTGATCTAATATGCTACAACCTATGCATGTATGCGATTGAGAGTTGAGACCCCTCCCCCCCCCCCCCCCCCACAGACACACCACCTTCACCAACCCCCCCCCCCCCCCCCTCCTCCCCCACCCCAATCCCTGTTGCAATTGCTGAAATACTGGGGATATTTTAACAACAGAGAAGCCGCTGTATGAGTGGACAAATGTCTGTTTTAGGGATTAGCCAAAACGCCAGAGTAGTTCATTGACTGACTGACTGCCATTGCCATCTTAAAGTCAAGAGGTAGAACTCAATTTGGGAATTTATTAATAAAAAATGAAAGCTGATGCGCAGTACATGGAGACGAAGAAGCGAAATTTCACTCAGACATACATTGCCCTTCTGATAACGAAGAGAAAGATGATCATATTCAATAATTTATTTATCATATCATCATAATGAACGAGTCTGGTGTTTTTTAATGTGTAAGCAAATGCCACAGTCATGACCATGATTACTACGATATGTAAAGTCTATATAACTCGTATTATTATTATTCAGTTATTATTATTATTACGATTATTGTTGATATTATCATTGTTATTATTATCATTGTTATTATTATTAGTAGTATAAGTTGTAATAGTGGTAGTAGCAGTAGAAGTAGTAGTTGTAGTAGTAGTAGTAGTAGTAGTAGTAGTAGTAGTAGTAGTAGTAGTAATAGGAGAAGTAGTAGTAGTAATATAAGTAGTAGTAGAAGTAGTAGTAGGCCTAGTAGTAGTAGTAGTAGTAGTAGTAGTAGTAGTAGTAGTAGTAGTAGTAGTAGTAGTAGTAGTAGTTGTTGTAGTAGAAGTAGGGTAGAAGAATATTTAACAGAATATAAGCAGTATTCCTTATCATGATTATTATTATTATTATCATTACTTTAAGCATTATAATATGGGTTTTTTCGGTGGGGAAGGGTAAATGCCCTAAAGATACCCTAGGGTAGCCGCCGACCCGTGGGCGGGATGTGTTTTTGTTGCATCATTCCCCATTCGTCATCATAAGTCTTGTCCAAGCTCTTGGTAATTGCATTGTAATGACCAGTGTCCAGGCAAGAAGCAAAGCTCGTCATTATCAAATTCAAAGTCGAATTCCCATAGATGGCATTTCCAAATTACCCCAAATCCATTTGCAAGATCCCGAAGATCACATTGACATTGCATTAAATAACACCATACACAACCATAAACAACTGTTAAACAAATATTCATAACTCATCTGACCCACCTAATCTAAAAGAAGTCCAATGACTATTACATTTGATAGTCTAAATATATTTAAGGATTCAAATTCTCCCGAGAGAGTTACATGACAAATTAGATGTCGGGAATTGCCTTATATATACGTGTATAGCACGATTTTCCGTGCCTCACTACTTGTAGGTTAAAACCAAATGGAAATGAACTGACTAAATATAATATTACACTTTTCAAGATGGAAAATTGATTTAAATCTTATTAACTTTATAATTTCATGTCTCACAGAATATTTATAATAATGATCACTAATAAATCCTTTTACTCTGATATTTAAAATCAAAAGAGATGTGTCCTCAAAGCCTTACAAACTCTGCTTTTCTATAGGTTCCTGCACATTTCACAGTTTGTACTTTTGTCTGGGTTTCCTTTAAATGATATTAGTTGTCAAACAAATGTGATGACATGTAACTTTGTAGTCTGATTACCTTGTCAATTTCTGTAATCAGTTTTTTTAATTATGAAACAATATGTCTTTTCTGTGTATTTTGTTATCTGTATTATATCTGCATGTGAAATGTGAAACCAATAAACTCAAACTCAAACTCAAGCATTCTGATTCATATACAATGTCTTGACTGATTTTCTCAATCGACGACATTTAACACCAGCACACATTCCTCTAGACTCTATAGAGCCATATCTTCCTACTCCACATATTGCAGTCGAAGCTTAATCTACTGCCATTACATGAAAACCAATTGGAAAAAATCGTCACGCTGTTACACAAACTAAACATTTCCATAATTCCGCGAAAATAATGAAAAAGATTCTTTTCATTCAAGTATGGAAACAAACACCAACAACAATGAAAAGGAAAAGAGAAGTCAAAGTCTAATAATCTTTGCAAGTACATGAAAATCATTTTTATTTGCACATTCATAACTGTAATTGTCATTTCATAGTTTATGATTATTCTGTAAACATGCTTTTCTTTCTCCCTTGATTAAAGCAATAACTTTTAATTTAGGAATTTTGGGCAATTTCTTTTGAATCCTGCATTATATATCTTTTGTTGATAATGCGGAACAACTTCAACTTAACTACTTGAAGTCTTTCCCTAACGCCTTCCCCTTCCATTAAGTTTATTTTGGGTAAATTCCCGACTGCAAATAAACAGAGTTTTCATTGAAAAAAAAATGTTTCGATATCTCCTTATTTACGGCAGAACTTAATTTGCACCTTTTTCCTGGATACCTGATCGTGTGGATGAGAATGGAATGGTATAAAAACTGAAATCTCCAAAAAGAAAGAAAGGTAGGAAAAAGACAGGAAAATACTCACCCCTAAATAAGAATTAAAAAGATTGTTTAACTCTCGATTATGTTCATTAGGTAATTATACCCTGTTCTGTTATTACCATCACATGTATTTGTTAAGTGTTTTTTTAAACATTATTCTCGATTGTTTTGAAAACGGAAATCTGACATCTGAAATCTGAAATGAGAGCAAATATTTACATTTATGAAGATAGATATATTTTCAAGTTGATTAACAAAAACAAAAAGTCATAATTGATAATATTTTATCAAACTTACAAAACTCATTTGTAAGGTTACTATATATTTCAAGCAGCTTGCACTTGCCTATTGTAATTACAAATACTTTTCCTTTTCAAGCATGTGATCATCGTAATACTGAATAGCCCAATTAGATCACTACCTTAGTAATTAAAAATCTGTTGTTAATATCTGGCCCAAGACCCGTAATAGATTTAGATTATTGATTTCCAATTTGGATTACTTTCAAACATAATCTAATCAAAATATATTGCAATATGATACCCAACTATGATATGTTAATACGCCTGCATACTTGGCGGATAAATGATGGCATGCATAGAACAGCTTTATAACTTGAATTACCAGCATATTTTACAGAGGAGATCGACTTCTGAGAAAGGTCAAAATTATTCGTGAGATTTGTCATCCTTTTTAAAAATGTTAATGTAGTAGAAAGTCATAGCAAATTGTCCACTAAAAAGCAGGACTTTTCAAATACCCTCATATTCATAATATTGCAAGAAATAACAACAGTGTGCGGACCACCTTTCATACCACATGTTTGTGCAGTCCCATATGCTCATTTCTGTGTACAGTGCACGAGACTCTCAGCAAAACTGGGCCTTTTTTTCATTTCATTTTGATGATTCCTAAGTCTCACCGTATACAAAAACTTAAATCCTACATGATCAACCTTTTTTTTCTCAATCACCTCCATTCAGACAGTTTCTTTCACAAATGTAATCACAAGACCAGCAACCAATTTTATCTTTAATGCGGTATGAAAAACCATACACTCTTCTAAAATAATTTGCTGTTTCCGGCTGCACTTCCCAGCCTCTGAAATATAAATTAGCCCTCTGAAGAAAAAAAAGGGACCGCATCCATTGGGGTGGATCATGGTGATGAGGTTTGACGCGGACCAGCGTACTGCAAGATGAATTATTTCTTTCGTGTGAGCGTGGCCATCAAATGAACAAAAAATTCAATTTCATTCCAAGCCCAACAAATTGCCCAGCCCTGGCTGCGTGGCTGTAATATTGATACCCGTTATTTTTTTTTCTCTAGATTTATTTACGACTTTTTGTTGACGGTGTACTTTTCCTGTGCTGCTATATCTATATATTATCCTATTTATGATTTTCCGTCGTGACTAAGGTCTGCGAGTGTAATTTTATAGATAATGGTAGTTGGGAGTATTTAATATTTAGATCTTTATAGTCGATGATTTTAAATGAAATACATGTATAATACTATCAACCGGGACCTGGAAATCTGTATTCAAAAGATTCTTTTCTTCTTATCTGCAAGGGGTGCTTCATATTTACCAAAATAGAAGTATTGTAGCTTCACATCAGGGATGCATTATACAAGTTATACATAACAATGACTGATAAGATCTTTAATTTTGGTTTAAGAAAGAGTTTTCTGTACTATACACTTGTACTGACTAATTTAATGAAACCAGTGTTTACCGTCACAAATTGAGGTCAAATGCATTGCCTCTGATAGCGCCCAGGCCTGCAACTTGTACCGACATGACCGTGAGATACAATTCAATTCAATTTATTTCTATGTCCAGCAAAACATTACAAGTCAATTATAATCATTTACCAAAAACAAAATTAATGAAAAATTATTGGAAACAGAGGGGTCCACTAAAAAGCAATGTTGTTCTATTATTGTGGATCCCTCAAATGATAGTTGGGAATAATGAATAATTAAATTAACAGATTCGAAACTACAAAAAGGAACTAGAAATAGGAAAGAATAGGAAAGATAAAAAGGGGGATAGTTGACGGAGGCTATGCCAACAGATACCGAACTGTAACCACAACAAAACGACGCCAAAAGACGTACATGTACTCTGTAGCGGGTCAATTATTCTGTATAACACATGATACTTATAGTGCATTATGTAGTACTAAGTAGGCTTTCATATTTGTCATGTTCTATGATTACATTACAAAGAAGGACTTATCAGGGTCAAGTATAGAGAAAAACAACAACTGCATTATGAACATTTTATAGTGAATGATCCATCGCGCTGAATATCATGCCTTGAATTAAGTTTTGCTTTAAAAACTGTAACGTTGAATGGGATAATAGATAATGGTTTATCTTATGAAGTGCAAAATGATGGTCTAGTTATCATCTGAAAGCAGTATCTTATAACATTCTCATGTATATCAAGCAGTTATATTTAAATATCATGATATGGACCCACATCTATAAGCCTATCTATGGAACGATCTATTTCTGTTATGAAGTAAATATAATAAACTAAACTAATGTAAAGGAGGAAATTGACTCGCTATTATTCATTAAGTTTGGTTGATTAGAAATACATTTTTAATTATTTACAAAGTATTCGTATGGTTGGAACCTGAATATTTTTTACAATGGGGACATATATTTGAAAAGATTCGAACCAATTTAAACTCGTTTAAGTGATATATAAAACAAATTATTTTCAATGTAAATACTTAAATGTCCATATTACCAAAAAATATAGTTTATTGAGATTATTGGTTTATATTTTTGGGGGGTTATTTTAAGGCACAACTACGTCGATAAATTTTGTCGTTTTAGTTTCATGTGTAATTTTTTTTAAATCCTATAATGATAGCAATTCAAAACGTAATTTTTTTATCGTCAATTGATAATAAATTGGATTTTTGAGCCAAACTAATAACAATATTATTACTGACATAAAAGTTTTACAGTTTAACACATACTATATTGTGTAAGAGGAAGTCTGTACTGTAGTAATATAGTCTTTGCATGTAGTTGCTATAAATATACTTTTCTTATTTCATATGCAACATAACTATGCCTCACTTTATATGATTTTTCAACCCTTTTCTATTTTGAATTATAAAAGATGTATTCGCACGAAAAGTATTCCATGTAGTGATGAGATAATATGGCAGTTTCGTTATTTAACTTTTTATAACATTGTGTTTGTTTGAATGTAAGTTTGAATAACATAATAAATGAATAAAGTTCATAAGTGTCTGAAGAGGAAAATTTAATAAATACAATTTTTATATTCAGAGGAAAAAAGAACATAATTCCTTTAGTCAAAGTAGCCCATGTTTGTATGCAAAAGCTAATTCAACCCGCTGTAACATAATTTTGATCCGCCAGACCTTAATTTTGAGCATGCGCATAACCATTCATTATTGACCGCCATGTGACCCAGCAAGAGGAATAAAGAAGAGCTTGGTTTCGCGGTAATTCAATGAGGATCAACATTCTCAGCTAAAATACAAAGTCATGGCCGACTCATCCTATCTCTCTCATACGCACCTAGAACATTAGTTTGTATTTGAAATACAATCCAGGGCTTATACAGTGAAGTGGGAAAAAATGCCAGTTCAATGTCGGCATAGTAGAACCATAAACGCCATTATGATGGAAGGACTTTGTGCGGAAGGGTTTAAGCAGCCCCTGAAAGGAAGAAATGCCTGGATTTATAGATGGAGAGATTATTTTGAAATGGTTTTGAAATGGTATTTATAGTGCTAACAATTATATTCATTTAACAGCCCTGGGGCTGAACTTGATAAGAACTTCAGAGACGCATAGTGTATAAAGAGCTAGATGTTTGCGATGAAATGTGAATGTAATACGTGAATAATATTTGAATGTAACTATGAACGAATGACGTTAAAGAGGAGGAAAAAAGGAAAAATAAAGAACTATCAACAGGAGAATGAGCACTATAATCATTATCTACATGTGAAATGAAGCTGCCGCTTTTTGTGTGCAATTTCGCTTCAATCCTGAAAATAAAGTTCAGTCGTGATGATTTGCTTTTAACCATGCAAACTCTTGGCCGATTTGTTACAGAGTGAAATGATTTGAGACAACAAGCACAATCTCTGCATGCCTGATTTATCAATGGTAGAACGAGCATTAACTTGTCATCTACGAGTTCATATTGTCAAATGGGATTGCATAGCCCCAACCAGTGAAATGTAAGGAGGCAGATTTACGTGTATAGGACTGAAAAGCGCGGCTTGCCCATCTGAAAAGTAAAAACAAGACAGTTAATTTTCTGTGCAGAATACAGTCCCAACAGCTTGAAATTTCTCGATTTTGGAATGTTTTATGCCAAACGATTCCTGTAAAATGCTGAAAGAGATAATTACCTCTCTGTTTTTTCCTCATTATTCAATTGCAAACACAAAGGTACCATAATACTTCATAAGATATCCTTATAAAAGAAGTGTTTCAACCAGCGTTTTAGTTTCATTTCAGGGGCCATTACAAAATGTAAAGTATTTGGAACCTCAAGAAAGCAACGAAAAAGAAACCAAAAGAACGAATATTGAAAGAAGAAAGAATAAAGAATCAGTAGAAATATCTGTTTAAATATTGAAACTGTTTTTTAAGTTGATTTTTGGCACTTAAAAATATAGAAGGGTTGGATTAATGCTAAAAGTTACTCGAAAAATTGAATTGAGAAATAATCCCCCTCCCCTAAACAAAAACAAAAACAAAATTTGCCTTACTTAGGATACATTGGCTGTATCGAAACAGAGCACCATGTCCTAACTAGGGATGAGCAATTTGACTTACCCTGCTGTGGTTTGACCTCTTCAATAGGTCACGTGAGGAGTCACGTGGTGACTTCATGATGACCCGCCACGCGAAGCATTGCAGCGTGTATAGATGCATGTATAGATGCATCCTACCAGACAATAAGGCGTGAGCGAAATGGCGCCAAAAAGCATGGGAGGGATGCCCCGAGTGTATAGAGAGTGCCTCCGAACACTCGATTAGATCACACTTTCCAATGTGACCCCGTGGAAAGTGTGTTTTGCATATTTATGGTCATTAATGACGTGCATGACAGTGCTTCAGTCATTACCAAAATTATTCCAGCTACAAATACTTGTCGTGTATTTGGGTTTAGTCTGGCATTGTCGGTACTTCATGCATCTGCAGTAAAACGACGGATATAATACAATAAACGAATTTTCTATCATTTTATTCAGCTATTGTTAAAGCAATAATTACTGTCATATACACTATCTTTGTATTTAAAAAAATGAAAAGGATACCAGCAGCGAGTTATATTATCAATAATGTGGCCTCTTCAAACAGATTATGAAACGAGTTATTAGGATACGCCCAAAATATCTTCCTTTTTGTAACGCAAGACAGTCCTCCAAAAGACGATTAATGTAATTTGTTGGGTATTTTATTTTATACTTTAGGTAAAAGAATCTCCACCCATGGTGATTGCATTGACCCTCCCACCATCCGGGTCACTGGGCAACCTCCCGTCCGGGAGGCTCTGGTATGCATCGGATGGTATTCGGTTGACATAGCTTCATAATCATGCATTCACGGCCATTATTACGGTTTATTTCCGCCAGAGATACGGGGGATGAACCCCCTGACTGCCGGCAGCATCACCAGCTAGCCATTGATTGGAAAGGAAAATAAAATGTATTGCTATCATAACACTTGGTGCTAAATATGTTTCGTTTTCTCCTCCCTGTAAATCATTAAATTGTATATTTTCCTTCTCCAATTCAATAAAATGATGTTGTATTTGTCTTCCTCTTTTGAACGTGAATTATCTTTTCCAACAGAACTCTCAAACTATTATGCTCCAGTTTTACTGGTCGCAAACCCGGTCACCAATGAAATTCTACCCTTTACACAGGCTTCACCAAGACCTGAAATAACAATTAACAAGGAAATGAACAAATAAATGACCTGTTAATATATTTACCACATGTATTAAGAAAATTAAAGAGGATGTTGAACTTGTAAAGTGAAAAATAATTTACGGAGCTTTCCCATCTTTGTCATGCACATGGTGAAGAATATCGTGTTTTCCCTCTTGAAATCCATGCCCTCATATCCAAAAGATGACTAGACATTTTCCAAGCCAAATTTCTGAACAAACTTCCATGCCACATGTTTTTGTAGTCCCATATAACCACATTCGTGATATTTGTGTGCATATTCTTACCATTTTTGTGCCATCATTTCAGCAAGCTTTTCCAATTTATTTCCAATACTTGTTCTCCCTATGAATCTAAAAAAAACTCATGGTACACATTTCATCGTGCATTACAATTTCGACCACTAAGGAAAAGTTCAAGAGATTTGTTTTCCTTCTCACTTTTCAATCACACGTGATCAGCACTCAAAACTATTTTCAAGGCTGGTCACTTGATCATGCATATTCCAAGGTTTTGCAATAATGGAATGGTACAAATGTACGAACAAAGAGAGTCTGTACAGTTCAACAGATATCACAAAGATCAGTGTTCCCGCCAAAATATCAACTTTGTCGCTTTTTTCTTCAAGTTATTTGATCCGGAATTTCCTTATTGCTTCCACATGTAATTTTACACAATGAGTTTGATAAACATAATCATTCAGAATTAACAGCAAATGATAATCATCATCAGCTTTCTTAAATAACAAATTAAGTAATTACATATTAAGTATTTGGAATATAGAATTACTTAATTATACTTTTCATTACGAATATAGCCCCTAAGCATTCTTCATTTTACGTAAAACTGAGTTTGTATGTCCTGTTTCCTATACGATTTCAACAACATAAAACCCGCAATTAGTTTACACGAATCTTTGATTTGCAAATAGTTTAAACAGACAAGTTTAGTGTAGTTTACTTACATTTTATTGGCTTTATTAATATTACTGTCATCATCAATAACTAATCATATATACATATATATATATATATATATATATATATATATATTATATTTACCAACAATTCCATCTCTATAAATGACCAAGTAGTTACCAGTAAAAAAAACTCCTTGACATGACATAGCACATGGCATATAACAGAGCTAGTATGGTATACCGGTAGTAAAAAAAGGTTCACATATTTATTATGAAATTTAAAACAATATGTAAGAGTTAAATGAATACTATTGCAATAAAATAAATGGCTCAAATGAACATGGAAATGCAAAGCAGAAAGCACTAAGATTTACTGATCACCTTTTTGTATAAAAAGAAAAATCAATTGATAACATTCATTGAACAATTCTACATCAATACTCTTTTATCATTTACACCTGAAGCAAACACATTATAAAATTGAATACATCCCATCATGTTATACAGGACAGCTGAATTAAAAAAACAAAAACAAAAAGGAAACTATTTTCTCACTTTTTGATTATATATAGCTCTACACAATTTCACTTGTTTGTTTGTATAATATTAAGATAATATAAATGAACCTTGACACGAGTTTGACTAATAATTGCCAGTTCACTGCCTGCAACTTCGAAAATAAAAAATATGTGATTACATGTAGAAAAAAAGATAATTGAAATATTACGACGGGTAATTCAAGTAAGTGGACACCCGTGTCCATTTTACCGTTTACACAAAAAAAATAATTAGTGAAGCTATTTTCATCATTTTTTTTTTTTTTTTTTTTTTTTTTTGGGGGGGGGGGGTATTCATTGATTTTTATTTCTTAAAACTCCAATTCTTTTTCATGCATATCACAGAAGCAAAATATTTTACATAATCCCTACTAACTGCTTGTACAAACTGAACATAGTTATACAAAAACATTTAATCATTTGATACGCGAACATAATTAAAACATTACAATATTCCTAATTTTCAGAAAAAGGCATGTGACAGGAATAAAGCACAATCGCATTACATGAGAATATTACCTCACGACAAATTTCTTACATGACCAGAAAGAAAAGTAGGCATTGCTTTTTTCAGAATAAGAAAGGAATAGTTAATTACCAAGTACCAACTTTCATCGATTTATTGTAAGATTTAAGAACAAAGGAAGAGGAAAAACAAACAAACAAGATACATGCAATAAATAACATCTTTGAACATCAGGGAGACGCGATGGCTCAGTGGTAGAGAAGTGGTCTCGTAACCGGGAGGGCCCAGGTTCAAAACCAAGGCGAATCGCTGTCGCCCTTTGGTAAGGCATTAATCCTCATTACCAAGTCCCTTTGAGAGGACCTAAAGCCGTCGATCCCCTGGTTGCTTACTTACAAACATAAACATGCTTTTTTAGCAGTCAGGTAAAACAAAACAAAACAAATAAACACATGGGTTCGCTAGAGAGATTGTAGAAGAAAATCGATGAAATGTATGGCTTTGTTTTGGTAAATTCAATCTGATAAATGAAATACAAGACAAGATGAGTAAAAGCTGTATTTTAAATCACTTAAAAAGGACACTCTACAACTTAAGATTTGAAATCAACATTAACAGGGGATGAGGAGTGACTTTTTTCAAATTGGTAGACCGATTTGACACTTTTAAAATGCTGGATGCGACCTAAAGATGGTGGAAAAGCAATGTAAATTGTGGGATATAACATTTTGAATTGCACTCACTAGATCATCATAAATGGAGTAGTAATTTCAAATACTTGAATACTATATATTTGAGTATTTTCTGTTTTTATCAAATTGTTGTACACGCATTTCACTTTTGCTGTACATTAATTTTTCTGTGTATATTGTTTGTTTTAATTTCTACTTATGGTCCCGTCTTATAGTTAACATGTCATAACATGCTTATGTAATTTCAATCATTCAATAACGAAATGTTATCCATGTGTTGATTCTAATTTGATCTGTGATTATCTAAAGAGCTGGGAGCTTTAATTAAAAGCTTATTCACATGTAAATTCTAGTGTGAAGTCGCCTTATTTTTTCTTTGCATACATATCACTACATCAGAAACAAATCTATCGTCAGACAGGTAAACTACAAAACCTAGAGCTGATATAGAATATAGATGGGAATCAATTTCTATTAGTAAATGACCCACCTTAACCTCAACGGTAGCAAAATATTCACTTACCAGTCTACACCTGTCCATGATCCATCAATCGATTTGTAATCCATTCGTGTTGAGAAGGGAAGCTCCTTGTTTCACAAGGGACCTTTGACCTCGAGTATGGAGGGGATTCCCCCGGAGTATCTCCAGGGGCGACATGTGACAACAGGCACTTATCTTTGGTAACCTAGCTTTATGATGCATTGACATCACTCATACAGCTAGATAACCAAAGAGAAAAGCAGAGTCAGTATGAAGTAAGTTGTCCGAAGATCCTTTCCACGATGCAAGACACTGCTAGAAAGGTTCCAACTTAAAACGTGTATCTTGGTTCCATCTCCTCTTGTATCGACTTGTCTTAACCTTCTTAAAACTTTGTATTCCGTTGTCAAGCTTTCAATGTCTTCCTGTTCATCCTTCGTACTTCCATACATTGCAAAATAGGTATTTCTACCAAAATAAACATAACCACGTTTTCCCCTAATTTAAACTAAAGATCGAAAGACTAGTCACCATTGAATGATGTTTTGCCATGCATAGTTAGAGTGCCGTGGATTCGACAGAAACAAAACAGTTTGAAGATAATGAGATACAATCGTGATAATATGCCATGTAATTGGGAAGCATAAAAACCCTGACGATAATTAAATGTCAGACCCTGTTTATTAAGGTATATTCTATTTTTTTGAGTAAACCTATATTCTATTTTTGAGTAAGCTTATATTACTTTAAATTGTTGAACCCCTATTTAAATTGTACCTTTAAACTATGTTTCTATTAAGACCACCTATAACTGGTATATGCCACTGGTGAAGGGAACAAAGAGACCCCTGTCCTATAGGCCTTGTTTATGTTAAAACCCAGACCACTTCCTTAATTCGTAGAGTACATAAACAATGAATGACCAGTCGACACATTTACTGGTACTCCCTTGTCTTAGGGATGGGGAATGGTGGGGTTGTTTGCCTGGTTTGGGAAGAAGATTGGCTTTCTCGTTGAGAGCAAGTTTAGACTTCAAGGCAGATAGACGTGTGATGTATCTTCCCCCAGAAGTTACTATGTCTCAGCTTTTTAAGACCTGCCTTGATTTTGTTTCTTAACAGGTAAGCGAACACTCACCTTCCTAAAAGTATATTCATGTTCTAACTAGTAAATTATAGAGATATCACAAGTTCCTCATACAATTTGAATTAATTGTATGATATTGTTTAGTGTGATTCTCCTTGCGTTGGAAACTCATTGTATTATATTTTAATGTGTTTATCCATTGACCTTTGATACAAGATGGTTGTGACTGTGTATGGATTAAGATACTACTTTTCACAAGCCAGACATATTTATAGTTATTTCAGTCATTGTAAAATACTTTTGATTAGATAGTTTAGTGATAGCCCAATAACTACTTGTAAGACGATAAATACTTTTGTTGAATTACTGTGTTCCATATAAAGAAGAATTCTTACTTGATTAAGTAGGAGAGCAAGTTTAGACTTCAAGGCAGATAGACGTGTGATGTATCTTCCCCCAGAAGTTACTATGTCTCAGCTTTTTAAGACCTGCCTTGATTTTGTTTCTTAACAGCGTTCCACCATGGCCCCACCATGGTTCCAGTTCCATTTCCCTCGGGACAAGAGTTGGGACTGCTGTCGTTGTTCAGGCAACGCTCTCCGCCTGATCGATGTATTTAGTGCTTATTGACGAACGACTTGTGTTTTATCATTTGTACTTTATATGAACATTTATTCTTTTCTTCTATTCTTTGATGTTTTTTCTAGTTTACTTTGTTCCTTTTCTATCATTATTGTACCTGTACAACATATTGTAAAGCTTTGCATGTAGCTGTTTTTGTAATGTAATATTGTTTGTTTGAAATTAAGATGCCAGTTGTCACACTGGGAATTTATTATCGGTGTACCTTCGACACTGAGTATTAATAAATACCTCTTTGGAATCATTGGCACAAAATATATGTTTCAGACTTATGTATTTTAATGGATCTCCGCGTTTTCTAATCTTAATTAATTGAACCGGCGCAGGCATATAAGGCCTGTGTAACAAATGGAGGCACTGCCCGGATGTTAAATTTTCTTGGAAAATATTAGTTGTTTTTCCCAAAAGGAAAATTCTGTTTAGATGATACCTTTTTTTATTGCTTTTTATTGAGTATCTCTCCTTGCTTGGAAGATCGAGATTAACAATATTTTGTGTATGATTGTCGTTGTTTGAGTGCCACAACTTGTAAAACACTAATTTGGACATAGCGTATATTTGAAAGTGGTCTTAATAATTTGAAGTGTGACCTAATCAATTTTTGTTGCTGTTGTTCAGGTCAAATCAGTAGCAGCCCTACTACTGACAGGCGCTAACAGTAAACAAGGGGTGCTTGTCCAGCTCAGTTGTTATTGTGGTTTCTATTTTGCTATTTCGATATTATCATCATTTAATTATTTTTTTGTTCTATATAATAATTAGCACTTTCTAGAATCTTGATTGGTGTTATAAATGGTACATTTAGTAACCTCAATATCTTAAACTATTTTGTTAACCCTGTTTTTGGATAGTTTAGCTTTATAATCTTTTTAAAGATGTCTGACTCTAATCCTAAGTTTAAGGCAGAGCTAGTGAAGTTTCTGGCCGAACAGGTGGCCAAAGATAAACCTAAGAAGTGTCCCATAAGGCGATCTGCAATTATGAGTTTGCAGATGACGCCATCTCATCAGGCCACATCTGATAAACCTCCAGCCGCACTAGTAGTGGGTACCCAATTCACTTTCTGGGCTGAGGTTGACGGAGTGTGTGCCCTGTGAGTGCCTTATGGGCACTAGGTCGATCCAAAGTGACATGCATACAATGTATCTGCTTATTGTTAATTATCACAAGAAGTTAGCGCATCGTCACTTGGAACCCATTGACGACCTGTTCGTGTTTGGTGCAGGTGGAATCAGAAGTTCTATACATTGTTGGGTACATCGAGGCCCATCTGCATTTTCACATTGACAATTAGGTTTGCGTTCAGTCAGAGACGACAACGCTGGTACTGGTTATTTTTATTTTACGAGTTTTATTTGTACAAGTGAGCACCAAACCAATGAAATCCTTAATTGCCACCACCTTTCGGGTGAAGCTCATTCTACCCAAGAGTGACGCATAGTGGCAGCTAGAGGAATCATTCGGCAGTTCTCTGGAAAGGGAGTGTCGTCTGATAGTTGGATGCGGTGTTTGACTGATGAGGTGTACCCAATGTTTAGGTCATCTACAGAGAATTACATCTTGCCATCTTGGTAAGGAAGTAGGAGATTGGTCATCTCTCTCTGTCCTCTAAAGTCTGCTGAAATGTATTTTTGTATTGACTTGTAATTAAAGATGTCGGGACGCCATGATTCTAGGAGGGGAGAGTGTCAGACCCTGTTTATTAAGGTATATTCTATTTTTTTGAGTAAACCTATATTCTATTTTTGAGTAAGCTTATATTACTTTAAATTGTTGAACCCCTATTTAAATTGTACCTTTAAACTATGTTTCTATTAAGACCACCTATAACTGGTATATGCCACTGGTGAAGGGAACAAAGAGACCCCTGTCCTATAGGCCTTGTTTATGTTAAAACCCAGACCACTTCCTTAATTCGTAGAGTACATAAACAATGAATGACCAGTCGACACATTTACTGGTACTCCCTTGTCTTAGGGATGGGGAATGGTGGGGTTGTTTGCCTGGTTTGGGAAGAAGATTGGCTTTCTCGTTGAGAGCAAGTTTAGACTTCAAGGCAGATAGACGTGTGATGTATCTTCCCCCAGAAGTTACTATGTCTCAGCTTTTTAAGACCTGCCTTGATTTTGTTTCTTAACAGGTAAGCGAACACTCACCTTCCTAAAAGTATATTCATGTTCTAACTAGTAAATTATAGAGATATCACAAGTTCCTCATACAATTTGAATTAATTGTATGATATTGTTTAGTGTGATTCTCCTTGCGTTGGAAACTCATTGTATTATATTTTAATGTGTTTATCCATTGACCTTTGATACAAGATGGTTGTGACTGTGTATGGATTAAGATACTACTTTTCACAAGCCAGACATATTTATAGTTATTTCAGTCATTGTAAAATACTTTTGATTAGATAGTTTAGTGATAGCCCAATAACTACTTGTAAGACGATAAATACTTTTGTTGAATTACTGTGTTCCATATAAAGAAGAATTCTTACTTGATTAAGTAGGAGAGCAAGTTTAGACTTCAAGGCAGATAGACGTGTGATGTATCTTCCCCCAGAAGTTACTATGTCTCAGCTTTTTAAGACCTGCCTTGATTTTGTTTCTTAACAGCGTTCCACCATGGCCCCACCATGGTTCCAGTTCCATTTCCCTCGGGACAAGAGTTGGGACTGCTGTCGTTGTTCAGGCAACGCTCTCCGCCTGATCGATGTATTTAGTGCTTATTGACGAACGACTTGTGTTTTATCATTTGTACTTTATATGAACATTTATTCTTTTCTTCTATTCTTTGATGTTTTTTCTAGTTTACTTTGTTCCTTTTCTATCATTATTGTACCTGTACAACATATTGTAAAGCTTTGCATGTAGCTGTTTTTGTAATGTAATATTGTTTGTTTGAAATTAAGATGCCAGTTGTCACACTGGGAATTTATTATCGGTGTACCTTCGACACTGAGTATTAATAAATACCTCTTTGGAATCATTGGCACAAAATATATGTTTCAGACTTATGTATTTTAATGGATCTCCGCGTTTTCTAATCTTAATTAATTGAACCGGCGCAGGCATATAAGGCCTGTGTAACATAAAGTTTAAACTAGTGAACATAATTGTGACAAAAGGCTTTTACTACTTCTTCAAGCTCCCCACGCCTACAAGTAAATAAGAGAATCCTGCGATTCAACTGCTCAAATTTAAGACCATGCATTTTACTACAAGTTAAGTAGAATTATGATTCAAATCAACTGTTACAGGTAAATATTCCTTAAGGATGTGATACAAGAACTTTCAAATCATGATTCAATTATTTTTAAGCTTGCAAGTTACATGAAGCAATGCGGATTTTCTCCATGTGCTCCAAACTATAGCACGTGTCTATACATTCATCACAATCAATTCGATACAGTTTACAATAAGACACAAAATAGACCAAAATCTAAAATATTCGGCTTGTTGAAAACAGCATAACATAAACTTGAAACGCTTTTACCTTTCCACGTGTGTGTTTCCGTTTCTTGTGTGATACATACCCTCATTGCAGTCACACAAATAATAGACAGGCATCAATGACCAAAGTAAAATCCGATCCCCAGCTGCGATTTATTTTATGAATGCAATTACTTCCCTTATTGAATTACACTGCTTCCTCCTTGGTGCATACACCATGCACATGGTGTGTAAATGATACCTTCCAAGTTTATTTCTTCGACTGTACAGAAGAACGAGAATAATATGTACTGGTAATTACAGTCCTCTTTGAAGCCAGAATGAAGGTTACCCATATCCTTTAACACAGAGACAACGCCCACCTGGCTCTGAACAGACGATTTTTTTTATGATGTAATGCGTTGTGAGATAAGGAGAGATGAATTAAATACCAGCAAAGAAAAGAATGAATCGGAATTTATACGATGAATAAATGAATAACAATTTCCGACGGAAATGCCTATAATTATCATGGCGTTACAAAAGCAAAAACATAATTTATACATTACCTTGATTTGTGGTAAGCCTATAGGCCTAATAAAGAGCTGAGTTTTGAACAGAAACTGGCATAACGTATTTGAATAATATTTGGTCATAAATTATTAAAATTAATTCGAAAATATAATTGCAAACGTGAATACGAAATACTGTATTGCTGAAGGTGACCTGTGTTGAAGTATACTTACACGTAAGTGTACACGTGGGGCAAGGTCATTTAATATAATCTTGAAAGACCATATGGTTTCGTATTTCATTGCTTAGTACAGGCAGCTGTAATAAGACATAAATCATTTTATTTTAGCAGGTACCATCCATTTAAGACTTAACGCAAATGTAATGAAATATATGAAAAATATACTTTTTATCCTACCGAGAACTATTGTGCTTTAAGTACCTGAAAACCAATTTAAACTGATGACTACCACCACCTTGGTGTTCAGATGGGTAAGACTCGGTTTCGTTTTGAATTGCTATTAGTGTGTGTACCATGATTCATACTGAATCACAATTACAGTCAGGTTCAATCTAGGGCCAAGCTTTCTTTCAACCATTTTTTCTAGCATTATCGTGTTTTAGTTAAAGCTACCCAGGTAAGCATGATACATTCTACTTAATTACAAATCCAACATTATATTCATCAGCTTCTAATGTTTTCATCGTTAATTCATTAATTTCACCAAAACTCGACATTTACAAATGTATATTAGAAAGTACTTATACAAGAACCTTCAAAGGCAAATCTTATCAACAGTGATCCCTGGCATAATGATCTCAAGAAAGTAATATTTCAAAAGATGAAACAAAACAAGAAAGACATTAATAATATATTGTAATTGGTCACTCAATCTCCGAACAGGCGGATAAAATCATCACACACACGCACGCACGCACACGTCCATCCGTACAAGTTATAGGTGAAGAGCCTATTCTACGGACATACGTTTCTAAAACCCTATGCATGTGCATAAACGAATTTTCATACTCTTAATTTAGGTTTACTACATATCGTCTTTATCGCATAACCATACACCCGAACAAATACAATAGAGAGTATATCATTGATAAACAATTTACATGCACTACACCGTATATCCTTCTCCCCAATGGGTAATGTACGTATATTTTTGCGCACGATATAATGAAAATGGCGCCACGCGGCTACGTATTTTGGCGGGAACTCACGATTGCGCGGGTAGCAAGATTCGGTCAGCATACGTTTCCCGACCCCCGGGGGTACACACATGATTCGAGATTAATGAAAGTAATATACAGACATAATGAGCGCCGTTGTTCATCCCCATACATAACTTACATAAGTTCTATTGGTATATCAACAACAAGGTGGAGGTCGGTATGACCCCATGGAAGAACAGACGAATTTCGGAAAGGAAGTGAAATGGGTTATACATGCTGATTTAAAAGAGAAAAAAGTACAGAAGTAAATAAAACAAACTAATAAGCAAGCAGAACGATGCATTTGACATAGCCTACTAAATATGAAACACAGATGCGTCACGATATCCATAAAGCTAAAGTTTGTTTGTGTTTTATATAGAGTGTATATAATACATACAAAAAAAAAAACTGAAGTTGCAGAAGATATGAAAGACCCTGACTTTTGACTTTTGAGTAAGGAAAATAGCTTGGAGAGTTCACTTTTTTCAACGAGGAACTACTCACATCAGAAAAACACCCATCCTATGAAATAACTTATTGAATAATACCATCATATCAACCAGAAACAAACACACCCACATACACACACACACACACACACACACACACACACTCTCTCTCTCTCTGTTATATGTATATGAATACATGTGGCGCTTGCAACTATATCTATAAAAAAATCCCATAGTAAATAAAACGTTCTCCATTTTTTTCCTTTATTGCTCTGAATATCGAAGCCGTCTTCTCGGTCACTGGAAGTCAATCACTCAGTCAAATGCTTAAGGATGTTGACATTAAAGCATGTCTCTCAAATCTTGGCAAAGTGTCAATAAACACATTCTGTCAAGGGGCTGAAATTTAGGATCGGTAATATGAAGCACATCGCATGCGATGTGTAATTTTGTTGTTAGGAAATGATAATGATTGTAATAATAATCAAAATAACGATAGTGATGTTGTTTTTGTAAATAGGGGCGATTAATTTTGTCAATATTCAGGCTTTACTCGCCACCAAAAATGTTCATTTCATATTGTAGGCCTTAAAACGTTCATTGAACCTATGATAGCAATACTTACAATTTGTTTACATACTTACATCGTGTATGTATAGCTGTCAAAACATTCTAAAAAGACTACATTCTACTTGAACTATGAACATTTGATATTAACTATAGTCCCAACATTTTCTTTATGTTTGGGAAAACACATTGATATTAATAATGAAATGATCTATTAAAATAAACATAATGTGCAGCTATTTCTATATTATGATTTGTACTATCATAACTTATGACAACTACTTAATAGGCCTTATCACACATTGAAACAGTGAACACATAATACCATGTGGATGGAGCTGAAACAAATCGGAAGGATAATGATAAATAACAAATATTGTATATTAGTATATACTAAAAACTAGTCTATCATGCATTGTTTCTATATACACATCCTTCATAGCCTCTAAATCGCCGTTTAAATCACACCAAATCGATCGCGTTTAACCATCACACTCTGCCTTTAAAATAAAATATTAGGGGGACAAGTGCTTTAAGTGCCACTTCCGAAAAGTCGGCATTCTTGGTCGTGAAAAGCTGGTAATCTGAGCCAGACTAAGGGTCACGTGCGCACGCGTCGCATCGTAAATCTTGCCAAAAATTGTATTTTTTTCACAGATATGCAAACATTGGTTTTGGATAATCGTAGGTGTATATAGGAAAGTGATCCCGTAAGTCGTTTAAAGAAGGACAGGGAGTTGACGAGGGGGTGGAAAGGAGGGCAGGTGTGGTGGGGGAGAACTAGAGAAAACAGTGTTCGTACTATTAAAGAGAGATGAAATAAACTAAATTGGATGAAAATATTGAAATGAACATGGGGAAATATTAAAACGGAATTTGCGTATCATACTGACTGCCATGATGATAACAGAACCTCCGTTTATCATCATTCTTCCCGATAGTTATAATGGCAATATTCTGGGGTTAAACGGCACTTTGAAAAACACATGAAAGATGTTCTATTAATGGGATGAAGGCTTGACCGTACAAAATACCTGCGCATCCTCCACTTCCTGGTGAGCATTCCAGCAGTCGCTATTTTCTAGGCGCGAATAATGCTGGGAAGACCATCGGGTAGGCCTACCCATTGGTAATATAGGTGGGGAGAAGAAAATAATGTAGACAAAAATAGAGACTTGATTGTCATAATTCTCTCAATGAAAACTTTGTTTTTAACAAATTTAACGAGAGCATGATAAAAATATCTTTACGAGAGACCTTTTTATAACAGTGGAGAATGCTCATATATATATATATATATATATATGACTTTGACAAACCTGTGAATATAAACATTGATAAATATATCTATTGTACATTTCCTTCAATAATTGGACTTGTGGCGGAATTGATTTTACCTACAAATATAAATCTGCAACCGAACGGACTTAACTGAGCGAGTCCATAACCACACGGAAGACAGTGAAGCACTTCAATGTATGGTCCCAATTACTGACCCTCATTTCTCTAAAATCGGTAAAAATTCTCCCATTTCTACTTGCAAATAATAGGGAGATTTATTTCATGCCGAATAGTTCTCGTAAATCTATTATGTAGCTGAGTTAGAAATGGGTTCTTTATAAAGAAAATCTCATTCAATATACTCAAAACTGTCCAAATTTCAAAACATCTTTTGTCCAAGGCAAATGAACGGCAATGACCCGACCAAATTATTCTCTCTCTCTCTCTCTCTATCTCTATTTCTCTATCGGTTTCAACCTCGCTCCTTATCCACTGAGAACAAATCTCTACCAGTCATATAATACCCAAATCAGTCTCATGACTTTCAAAATCGCTGACCTAAATTCTTTGAGTCTGCATTTGGAAGTTGGTTTGTTCTTTTGTCAGTCTGTGGCCTCAGAACGATTTTCTTCAGAACAGAGCCTGGGTGTTTTTTCCTGTCTTGTAAAAGGCAATCTTCAAAAGATGTAATCCTTTCAATAAATCAGTAAGGAAGCACGGCTGTTGAAGGCTTTACATCATTGGTACAAAATACTACTCCCCAATGTCGGGCCTCTTCTCTTTTCATTCATCTTTTAATAGTGAACTCTTCTATTTTGCATGTGTTGTGACAGGCTTTTTTTCTTTTTCTTACGGAACAGTTCACCGTGAAATTCTGCGACGAAGCATGGACAATTCGCACCGTGGCATTTTTCGACCGCCTCTCTTTCCACACCGCAGAATTGTCCCCCAGCTAGCTGTTTCTGCAATACAAATTTTTGGCGCCCTTTTACCCCTAAACCTTTATGCCGTCCCACACATCGTACACACGTCCACATGAACGCACAGGCACACGCACATCCAAACACACACACACGCACACAGCGCTGTGTGCTGTGTTGTATTAGTCCGATACGCAGTATTGCCTGCGATAGGCGGCCATTTTGATTTGCTTTCTCCTTCTGCTAGATGGGTCCCAGCGTGATGTAAAATGCATTTTACCATCTATATTTAGCTGAGCCTGGCCATGTGATGGATCCGACTAAAGTAGATGTCATTTGGGCAATATTGCCAGAAACTGCACGAGGCCTTATAACCGTGAAGACAAATCGACAAGCAGCTTAATGAATTGTGACTCAGGATGGACAGCCGTGCACAGATAACCCTTTTCTAAATGTTAGCTATTCCTATCTTACATCAGCTATCCTTACCCAGTAACGTCATACAAAGAACAATTCAAACACTTGACATCACATAATTTACAGATTACATAACAATATAAATATTCCAAATGTCCGAAGTCGACATACATGAATCTCCAAAAACACGTTACGAAAGTATACATCTGAAAATCTATTTCAACATAGATGTCAAATCAAATTAGGCGCCATGCCTACGATGTTTAACTAATCAGGACTCAATAAATATCTTACATTTAGATATACGATTACGTGAGTGTAATTCATAGCTTATATGAATGTTTTTGAAGAAGAAAAAAATATGCTTTTGAAGAACAAAAACACAATTAAAAAAAAATAGGCGCCTGTTAAACAAATAAAATGAAATAAAAAAGAATCAAAGACATGTGCCATTTATAATTTTGAAGAAAAAAAATCTCAAAGTACCTTATCGATATGTCTATTGTAATCCTTCGTTTACAATTCATTTCAGTTTTTATTGGTAGGCCAACAAATGGGCCTACATAAAGAAAACGATATATACCAGGCGGATCATTAAGGACCTTTTTTACATTTCTGATGTCTGGTCTGGTTTCTGGTCCAAAATGCTAATTGTCTACAATGTCAGGAATACTCGATACAGGATAGTATAAAGGAAGTTGTATTTCGAACAAATTCAGTCAAATTTTATTCGAACGTTACGCTAAGAAAACTCCAAAATATTATATCAGATTACAATCATTTCGATGCAATTAATATAAAGGAACAATTTTACATTCCACCCTCAACGTGTTTCTTTCTTTTTTTCTCCATGAAATTATGAATGGTGAAATGTATTTCCCTTCGATATGTGGCTTCTATAGAACTACATGCAATATGTGAATAAAAGTATACTAACTTGTCATGAGTTACTTTAAAAAATAGTAACTTCATGTAGATGTAAATAATTATAAATGTGATACACCCGATGTGTATCATTAATCAAAGTAAACGTTTGTTGTCATGTCATTGATAAAATAATTTTGCAAAGTGTAACAACAAAATCATTGATGTTTCTGCAATTCAATTGGGTATAGCATGCATGTAGACTAATACATGTATATCTATCTGGAAATGACCTCGTTGTGTTCAAAACACCAACCCAGACAGGTCAAGACCATGCCTCATTTTCAATAAATGGGGCTGATCAAAATGCCAGCAGGGTTCTAATTAAAAGAAAAGCTTTTGTGACCTGGGTCATACCGAAAATGGAGTCACTCGTTCACTTGATTTCTGACAACTAAAGGACCTTTTAAGATCAGGTCAGAAAAGACAGAAATAGTTACAATTTCAACTTCTGCCCAGGCCTACCCATGTGATTAGACAATAGCACAACTTTGATATAGTCTATGGAATGAGTTACACGGTTCTTCTTAATCAAATGGCAATCTAATTCAAGAAATTGTGCGTTATTAGTAAATCAAAATGAAATGGAATAAACGTGCTGTATAGCCACGCCCAATCAATATTAATTAACCAAGGCCTAAAGTACTAACGTGAATACAGAGAAGGTACTCATAAATGTACTGGCATATCCTATGAACAATCTACTGTAATACGAACCGTTCGATCCGAGTTACATTCAAGATTATAGTTTCTGCTGGAAAGATGGAGTTTTACAAACTACACCTCAGTGTTGAATCAGAGGTCTAAATAAGGCAGGCAATCGGCCCGAGTTCGCGTGACTTGGAATAAAACCGCAGAACGCCAACCGACACACATCTGCACTTGCAATTCGGCGTCGGAAAAAGTCATCAGAATTTCGAAAATTAACACTGTGACGTTGGAGAAGCGAAGTCAGTGAGAAACCGGGAAACAATATGTACGGTAAGAAGAATGAAAGAATTGTGAGCTGATGAAGGGAATGTGAGAAATTATGACGAACAGAAGGGAGAAGCGTGGAGTAACCCAAGCATACCCGAGCGAGGGAATGGCGGCGGGGAGACACTGGCCGAAACTATAGGGGTACGACCACACACAGCAAGTCCGCGACCCTTTGGTTTGGGACTGTCTGCAGTTACAAACACGCCATGATGGTTGTGGAAATATTGTGGTATTATATTACCTGATAAGTAGCAGTGAAATGATTGACCTTAATCTTGACTTCTCAGACCGTCTTTGACGCTATTAAGAAAAGGAACAATAACCCACGATTTAATACACGTCTCCTATGCAAGGACGATTGGGTCTGACAGATGAATTTAAGTGTGATTTGGTGTAGGGTTTCGAAAAGTGTGTCGGAGATATTTATCTCTACGATAATTTTGGCTAGTATAAGCTCTGATTGCCAGAACGGAAGAGGTAGCGGTGGTGAGGATGGTTCGAGGGTGGTTGGTTGTATGAAATATCACACAGGGGCTGTCTTTGGCTAGCCAAGATGCGGTCAGGGGGTAATGAAATTAAGCCAACTAATCTTCACAGGGAAAGTGAAAGTGTGTTAGCGATAAACGAAATAAAGCTTAGTTTTTTTATGAATAAAATGAAAGCAAAAAGACAAAAAAAAAACCCGTCTCAATCGGGTGTAATACCTAACACTGTTGTTGATGAATAAAATAATAACATCCCATCCTCGTATGGCGCACTTCATTGTGCTTCTAAAGAGCCTTGAAAAAAGTATTATCTGGCTATGGCTTAACTACCCTGGCAAGGCGCTGTGGCATATTCAAGGAATGTCCTCCTACCAGTACCTATTTAAACTCACCTGGGTCGAGTGTGGCGCCAAAATACACTATTGATGAACCCCTAACCTCGTGATCTACAGTTCGGTGCCTCATCCACTAGACCACGGCATCCCTTTAACAAAGTCTTCGTTCATCACTTGGCGGGTTGAAGTTACAGCACGGGTATAGACTTAACATGTCCTTCACTCACCTATGATCTAAAGTGAACACAATCCTTTATTATCTGATCATCTTTCAGTAAAGTCGGATCGCTGAGGCAAAATATTCACCATGTTTCCTACACCACTAGTACCTCCCATCCCTGAACATGTTTACAACTCCCTGCTCGCCATTCAACATTTCGATGTGTACTTTGTCCCATGGTCACGTGACTTGTCTTCTATTTTGTAAAAATACACTCACATCGAGTTTACGCAAGAAAGACCTTCAATAGACGTTTCACATGTTGGAGTTCGATTGCAATCATGAGCAAAGCTCATGACATTGAATTGATACACAATGCATTTCTGCCATTAATGCTGCCTCAAAGCGTAGACGGTTCGTCTAGATCGCTTCTCAATTACACCTTGGTGTAATCAGAGTGTGTTATAATCATAAAGATGTTATTTGTGAAGATACATTATATCATCTCCACAATAACACAAGAATATCATACAATTACCATAATTTAAATCTACCTTTCATTTTACACGTGCTAGCAGCGCAAAACAAACAATGGCGCCTTTATAATGCAATGAGGAGCACAAGTCATCGTAGAGAATTATCCCTACGTACGTCTAAATCCCTCCCAATTCCTTGTTGTTTCAAAAGTTTTTTTGCTATAACTGGCGAGATTTTCCAATATCGGCTCTGAAAATATGAAAAGGTATGCCCATTTCAAAAGATGTGTAACACTTAACGACGCTAACGACTGTTAACATTGCCAAATGATTATATTTAGGCAAAATTAATGTTAATGAGTTGTAATTAGGCAGTGCAGCTACATAATTCAAAAAGCTATAATCCGTTACAAAATAAATGAACTAAGAAGGCTACAAACTCCCCGAAATTAGACACTTGCAGTTGACGAATGTAAAAACAGGCAAAACATCAGACCAAGCTTCCAATATTTTACTCAAGTGTAAAAAAGTTTAAATAGTATACCATCACATTTAATGGAATAGTTGCCTAAATCACTTACATTACATCTGGAAAAAAAAGAAAGTTCTCTCGTTTTGTTTCACTTGATTTAGGCAATTAGCATTTAGATTACTATAAAAAGTTTAAGATTGGAAATAATAGGGGCTCTCAAAAAACACAAACCTTCTTTAATAGGCCTAAAGCTAAATATGGTCAAAAACGGAAATATTGTACATGACTTTTATTAGCCAGACGATATACAGAAACAGATAAAGGTGTGTGTTCAACAATTGAAACAGTCCTACACCAGATCTCAATAAAATAGTACATGTTTATATCATCAAGCTATATAAAGGTATATATAGTCAAGAAGATTCTAGGTGAACTCGCTTATAATCTCCTTGATATAGTATAGGTAATACAGGAGTACATGTATCACCACGCTACATGAGTATAGATCATAGCTATATATCGTTCTGATTATGAGGAAGAAAACAAAATGATATCATCACGGTACATAGCTATATATAGTTACGGTTATGAGAAAGAAGGTTGACCCAAGCGGAAGGACCTACTGCGCATACTTTCACCCCAGGTCACGCCCCTCCTACCATCTCGGGGGTATAATGTAACCCCGTCTCGTCTTGACCTTGTCTCAGTTTGTAACTCAACCAGTCAAAGTGCATCGGTGGGGGTTAAGCCCTGGCTTCCAACAAGCCTTAAAATATATTTCCTGTTTCGACTTTTTCCCCTCATTCTTTCTCACATTAAAGGCAGTTCGAATCTTGAGTATGCGACGTCTCTCTTGCATTAGTCTATTGCTTTCCTTTTCTGTCCTTCTTTCGACAACGCATAGGCACATAACTTATATAGTGATATTCGCTATATACGCAAATATTAATAATAATGGTAATAACACACAATAATAATACTAAAGAGGTGAATTTTCAACGCGCCTTATACTATCTTTCTATATAGGCGCCATTATTTTCAACATTACTATTATCATTATCATTATTATTATGTTATAAATCGGGCAGGATTCTTGCTAGACTTTTATGTTACGGTATCATTCTAAGACTATTGCCGGATAGGGGGCTCTGCAATATCTCATAATGGGATAATTATATTTAAAAAAATAGGAGTAGTTTAAGGTAGCCCCTTCCCCCCGTGGATCCCTCATACATGTCGAGCCGCAGATTACTGATTATGTACATAGGAGAGCCAATTATTATAAAATCATTTTAAATACATAAATAAATTTAGAGGAGACTAAAGTTGAAATAAAATGTGTATGATGATTCTCTTTAGAGAAAGAATTTAATTTAGTAGTTTTCAATAGTCGTCATTTCGTCACAGTGCAAAAATTATAAAGATCATTTTCAAAAGGACACTTTTGTCCTTTGAATTATATTGCATTCAGTTGATTTAAAGATTTAACAAAAAGCTATTGCATTCACGTATTGTTGTATGTAGAGAAACATCACACCAATGCTTCAACCTATTCATGGCGCATTTTCTTTCACTGGGCGCGAACCCAGTTGGTTATTCGTCAATCCCGTTATCACAAAATATACATTCATGTCATAAATCTAGAACAAATCGAGCACAAAACACAAAAGAGGTTATTCTTCTAAGACTCTGTAAATACGGAGGGCGTGTCCTTTAAACAACGGTGGTTAGGAAAAAAAACGAACGACAATGAGGAAATATCGAAAGTGGAATAAGGTTACGATCTGGGGTTGTAGGTTACACGAAAGCTAACGTGTGACCCCAGCTGCTGCCACCGATCCACTGGCGCCTGTTCAGTGGGACGATCCCGGCAGAAAAAATACCAGGTTTCCGTCGCTCCTTACAAAAATGGTTAGTGTTTACGGGGCATTGCTACAACATTAAAGAAAAGCCCATGCATGCATTTTGCTTGCAAGTGTATAATTTCTATACAGAGCCAATGGGGAAAGTACGTATGAAGTTGTAAAAACTAAAATAGTATGAGATGTGTCCCTTACACAAGGAAGGAAATGGAAAATTGAAGCTGTTGTTTTCAATCAAATTTTACTGTCTATTTTCCCGCTTCCTTCTACGAATCACCCATGACCTTCGGTAGTTTTTAAAAGTGTTCATGTCGGAAATTAAAGGGAAGATGTCATACAGTCCCAAATTAATAATTCGTCGCTGTTTTCACGAAGTGACGGTAGTGAAAAAAAATTGCATTCACTTTACGTTACGATTTTCCTCACTACCGTCACTTCGTGAAAACAAGGACGAATTCGTTGTCCAGAATGAATGGTATAAATTCATCTAAGTCGAATTTTCGAGTTGATTTTATCATATTTCCTTTTAATAATAATGATGTTACCTCAACTAATTTCAGCCAGAAATTCGAGTACTGTTTTACTTCTATTTAGTGTGATTATTAAATTTGTGTTTCTAAAGCTCTTTACCTGTATTAAAGTGTGAATTTGACTTGTATAGATAATGTACTTATACATTTTCTTTTTCGTTTTAATGATCCTATTTTATGACTGTTTTTTACATTGTAAACATTGTGTGATTAGAAACAACTAACATTCCCCTTATATTATTACATATTTTTACTTAAATAATATCTTCAATATATGAATAGTATTATAATAATATTTAATCGTCACCGGGATAGCGATTTTTCCTTGAAGGTGTTTATTAGATTAGAGCAACATCTTCCATTCTAAATGTAGATATTATCTAGATGTTTGACACTTCAAAATGAGTAATTTTCATCCAAATCAAAGACTTTTATTCGTCTATGTGTCATCATCTATGTGATAGCAAAAAATAGTGATGTCATCTAAGAAAGAAGACTAATTCGATTGTGTAGACGTATGGCATTCATAATCTTCTGCCGAGAATGTTCATCTTTATTTTAATACACCATCGTTAACATCATTAATGACGTCACAATGAAGACATCATCGAACTACATCCAAATAGTCATGTGTTAGCCTACATTGTATCATGCATGCTTCTTTGTGCATTCAGTAAATCTAAAGGAAATGCAATGAAACGTGAAAAAAAGCAGAAGTGCTTCAAGAATATAAAAACCAAAAGAGCAAAAGATAATACTTTTTTCTAAAATACTTTCCAACGGGATAAAAATGACTATATTATATCCTATCATGTTTAGAGTCGGCTTACTATACGGAATCTGGCAAACTAGATAATCAACCTATTCAATGTCAGTGCATACATGCGTTGTGACTTGTTGGTACTGAGTCTATAGCCCGGGTGATAGTATATATGCTATCATATGTCCACACGCCACAGGCAAGACAAACAACACTCCGCCCGAAGAATGACAAGTTAATACATTATTTCCGTCTTGTGGCCAAATCCGACTTCATTTTTTTTTTTGCATTCATAAATAATTTCAGCTTTAATTTACATGAACCGTGGTGGGTAAGTGAGTATTTACGACGTGCTTAACCATGTGCTGTAAACGCGCGCCATGCAACGCCAAAACGAAATTCGTTGTGACCTCAGATTTAGGAAATGTAAATATGACTAGAAAGTATACAGAAGGAATTCACCATTCTTTCCTTTCTTTATATGTTTGTTTAACCGATATTTTGTAACTTACTGCTCCTCGAGGCATTGTATCGAATTCTTCTCAAATATAAATAGAGCTGCAGAAATTGCTTACTGAACGAATATTAGAAAAATGATGAACATTGCGATGGTTCGTAAAGGAAGTGGGACTGAGGCCCACTAAGTATAGTATTTGAAAAAGGTCTCGATTTAACGGCAGCGCGTCATACATTTTCCCCTCATTTTTCCCCAAATAAATTACATCTTACATCTTTCTTTTCGAAAAGACCCAACATATTAATGAGATCATAATGACAGTGGGAAACCTGTTATATCGTTTATTTGGCGAGAAAGGTGATTTCGTTCCGTTTCGTGATGATTCTAGCAGTCATCAATACAGCTGCTATGAAATTAAGATATTCACAAACGCATCTTTATTGGCAATATTCCATATCTCTGCATGCTGCATGCCTGTCACTAAAGCATTCGTCTATTTTGAAGTCATCTTTTATCTACTTTGTAAGACCAAGGAGGTACCTCGTTGATAAAACGAAGTATTAGGATTAGTGTAATCTGGAGGGGGTTGGGCAGTATCAACGCATAATGATCATTATTTAAATATTGCTACGCAGAATGAATAGAATGCTCGAAATATCATGCAAACACTTTTGATTTTTGGATCCAGACACTATAATAATATACAGCATCCTTTGTGATGGATAATAACAGATGAAAGGCAGTACCTACACACCAGTCGTACTGTATATGTAACATTTTGTATGTGTCAAACGTTATTAATATCTATAATCGTTATCTAATTTAAATATGATAAAGAAAATATTACAATTTTAGTTTACAGTTTTAATAGTGAATATATAGCCGAAGTCCTCTCTTTTTACATTCCTACGTTAGGCCTAATTTGTAAATCATCTTACGACAAACAAATACGGTCATTTCATGATAGACCTAATAAATTACCAACGTCAGGAGAACTAATTCTGAAGGGTAATCTTAGTTTAAAGAATACCATCAATTTAGTAACAGTAACATTACAACGGTCAAGCGTATACGGAAGAGGTTATGTATAATGATTCCGAAGTGTAATTCAACACAAAGCCATGCAGACAATCCTCTGGCCATTTTGCCGCGATTTGTTGATGAGTGAGGAGAAACGATTGTCTATTTTTGGCGCGTAATCAATGGATGAATTTCGACGATATGTGACGATGGCGATTTTAAAAGCGCTTTAAAGATATGATCGTTCTTACCTCTCACCATGGCAAAGTCAAGCGACATTTTGGGTGAATGCATACTTGGATTTTCGAGGGATGTTGATGATGATGTTTTTTCTCACGTGGCATGCCTGTCTTGGGGCTTGGGTGCGTGTGAACCGAAGGGGGCCTGGCCCTCGGGGACGTCCAGCTTTCAACGCCGAAGCCAGCAGACTCAATGCCCAAGTACGATCGCACAACTTCATTCGATCATCTGTCCTCGTACGTAACCTCGTCGGATCCCTAGCTAAAAAATAATGGCGTAACATCATGTGTTATTCCTAGCAATTGATCACACTCGTCTTGATCTCAGAAGGTCGTTTTTAACCATGTTAAAGCGCATCTTTTTCGATGAAGGATAACATATTACAGGGCAGTACTTGAGTGTCGAAAGCATGATACCTCAGTTCACTGCAGTCTCACTAAACATCTGGTGCCAATCTGTTAGAACCGCATGGTGTCTGTTACCTGAAAAACAGAACGAATACCGCCACATGAAAGAAAATGGAAATGGCATAATGAAATCCATGGGTTAGAAATGATCCTAATCGTATCAAGTCTTGAGCATGGAGATTTGTTAACGAATCAAACAGTATGAATGTGACTTTCAGAAAGGATAAACGTAAGTGGTCGAATCCTGGTCAGGAGTCGGAAAAGTACGACCTGTCCACTCGCGATCTCGGCACTCAAATGACACGAGATAACGCGCGGGGCGCTCTAATATTTTAATACTGGAATCATATTATAGCCAAAAACTCCGGGAGCGCCTTCATATTGCACGGTTGAAGGCTGGCAGTGAACTGCCCTTGCGCCCAAAATTACCATGCCCCAAAGGGAGTGACGGGTTGTCGCGGTTATCCGATCACGTCTAAATATACACGCTGTGGTTGTTTCTTCTATTATTCATGTAGGCCTATGTGGTAGTCTTTTACAGTCAACCGTTTGTAGTTTGACTCTCACAACTCATCCACAACCCCCCCCCCCCCCCGTTCCGTCTCTCTCTTCTTGGCTCTCTCTTTCTTTCTGTCTGTCTATGTCCTTTTACCCCTCTGTCTCTGGATCTAGAAGCCTTATACTCCTGCTCGAAACTAGCTTTTTGTTATTCCATAATCAAATATGCTTCAGTTTAACCCCTCCCATTTATATACAGGGGCGGATCTAGCTTTTTGCTAAGGGGGGGGGTTTGACCAAAATAATGACGATGCGGAGCATCGTCCACGAGCCGCGAAGCGGCGAGCCGATTTTTTGGGGGGTGTTTATTTGAACCCCGTAAGTGATGTTTTCCTGGCATCTATTAACACAATGGAGACCATAAAAAGCAGTGCATGATAACGTCTTTTTAAATCAAGTAACAGTTTAATACATAGTTATATCCAGAGTTATCATGTGTTTGGTTAAGTTACCAGATGAGTTGAATATCTTCTCACAATATTTGCACTTGAAAGGGTTTCTCTCCAGCGTGCGTTCTTTTTTCTTTCTTTTTTTCTTTCTTTTTTTTCCTTTTTTTTTTTTTTTTTTTTTTTTTGGGGCCGCCCAAGGGGGGGGGGTTGCAACCCCCCCAACCCCCCCCCCTGGATCCGCCACTGATATATGTACTACTTTTACATTTTCCCCATTCTGTTGGCCTTTCCCTTTTATTTTCCACTCTCTCACTCCTTCAATCTTCACTTTTATTCCCCCTCTCTTGCCATCTTTTTCATGGTATCGAAAAAGGTAGGCCTACTCAACAAAAGAAAGGGCAGCCACAGACAGAGGGAATTACATGAAACACAGAGAGAGAAAAACATGTGTTGTTCCTCTGACTGGGACGGGAAGTTACAATGGGAGTTCATGGCCGTCCACGGCCGACTCTGGCCGCGCCGAGGACCCCTAGCGTCCGATTGCACGCTCGGAGGACGGACGTGGAATATTTCCTCCCTGTGAGCGTACTTTATGACCGAGTTAATAATAACTGCTCCCATGTGTATGATACATCCGTCCCCGTCTCAAGCAATTTAGGGAGTTTTGTTTTACTACATTTGATTACTGGTCAGTGATCCTGAAAGAGTGAGCGATTGCCAAGTACAGGTTAAACACTTGAGTTGAATACTAGAGGTAGTAAAAATGAGGCACAATAAAGTGCGACCTCTTTGGTTTTATGTTGTTCGAGATTTATGTAAAAACTTCACATTAAGCCCTTGCTCCCCACACGAAAACTGCTTATGGAATTGATTGCTGTTAATGAAATTATGTATAGACTTTAGGTATTCTCTCTGTTTCTGATAACAAAACTTCTACTAACATTTCTCAGGTATTTACTAAATTTCATTTATATATTCAGTAAGCCTATTTTGTACGAATACTACATTAATGAATCGCACACAAACAGCAAACAGAAGATTGTAAGTCATGATAAATATCTCATTAAAATACGCCTAAACATATATTTACACGCTGTTGCCCACAAAGTTGGGGGAATTAATCAAAATTAATAAAATGTCTTAACGTTGTCATCCGTCATCAGATTTTCCTAAAACTTTAGAAAATGCTGTTTTCGGAGTTTTTCCTCATTTCATTGCCTTTCCCAAAGCCAAGCTGGACTTCCTCATTCATGAAAAATATTTGGTGTCACATCGACTTTCATGTGAAAAACAAGTATGACATTTCAATCGTTAAATGCTTACCTTATTTCAAAAAAATGTTTAGGTCTGGTAAACCTGCAAATTAATATGCGAACGTTCGGATTCTTTTTTTACAATTCATACTTACAAGAATGTCATGCAGCAATATTACCAGAAACCAGAAGTATCCGTCTACTACAGATATGTTTAGAAGTATTCAAAGCCTTTGGTCAAAATTTGTTGCTATATGTTTTTTGTATATAATTCAAACGTCCTACAGCTGTTTGTCGTTCCTCTGTGATTTTCAGTGAGACCGGGTCAATTTGTTATAATTGTGATGATTCAAAAACCTCAACAAGTACAATAGTATGTACGTCCTTCATAATCAATCTTTTATCCGATAGTCTAGAAGGAAAGTTTGCTTTGCAATGAAGCTGGTAGTGATATACTAACCATACTTTTGTATCCTTCCTTTAACGTGGTTGGTTATCTCACATCCTCCTCCTCCTCCTCCTCACCTGGTAACTCCCTGTGAAGAAGGGGAATTTTGAAGTCCAAAGCGTCAGACCAACTGTACAGTGGAATGCAAGGCCAAAGGCCATTGGACCCCTTTCCTTTCTCCCTCTCTGACTTGCCCTCTCTCGCTCCGTCGAATTCGTCACCTGTGATGTCGGAACGATTCTGCGGGTTCGTATTACTACTAGGAGGGGAATAAACAGAGAAACACTGCATTATTTGAAAGAAAGAATATCAAAATATAAATTTAGATTCAGCAATCTAAGCAATCTAAAATTTGCAATACAAAATGCAATTGAATACACATCTTTAATATTTCAATTGCTTCATGTAATTTTAAGATATAATTCTGATGTTAAACACTGTGCTCCCATCAAATATTTCAAACATGACATCATTAGCTTCCAGACTACCATCTTGTATTATATTTTTTATGAAGAAAAAACCAAACTGAATTGAACTTAACTGCATTCGATATATATATGAAATACTACGTGTTAAAGGTAGGCGTTACTACTGCAGCTAGAAGGGATTAGACCACACAGCGAGCCAGCGAGGTCACTGTGACAGGTGGCTATCTCATTAACTCAGCTCGCATTTAACATAAGAAAAAGAGGATCATGGGGGACCAACAGGCACCGATTTGGGAAGTTTTCTATATAGAGGGAGCAAGTAGCTACAAGTAGGACAGTGTGCCTTTAGAACGAAACAAATCTATAAATAACATCTACAAAAGTTTAAAACTCGAGATTTATTATTAGAAATTGAAATGGAAACATTTACACTATCTAGGTACACAAGTTTCATAAAGATTCAGATCATTCAAATTCAATTCAATTCAGAGTAACGTTTTCTTCCACTCCTTTTTTCACATTTAAAATACTCATGTAATAAATGTGTACATGAATAAAACTTAAGAGCATATTAGCACTTATAACACAAGGAAGAAGGCGATTGCATAAAGCATAAATTGCTTGTGTCGGATAATAAGCGTTATTATTCATTAGAGGCATTCATTTCATCAACTTGTTTGTTTCCCACACAAAAATTCCCATAACCTAAATCTGAGCTATAGTGGTAACAATATTGTCTAAATATTTACTTAATGGTAACGCATGGAGAGTAACCATATTTTAGTTAATGTTCATGTTCAGAGAAATGGTAATTTTTTTCAATAATTCTCGCTCGATGTAATTTCAATGGGAAGAGTAAATATTAGGCTATGTTATGTTTCCAAAGATTTCCTAACCCCATTTGCTTATTGCACCATCAAGGTTGGACATCTCTGAAGTCAAATTAGAGTATATTCAAATTTGAACAGGTTAACCACAAAAATCCATCGATGCCAAAATGTCTCTTTTTATTAGGTCTTTTTTCCTAGGAAAACGCGAAAATTCTATTGCCAAATGACTAATATTATATCTAGACCTCTATGCCAACGTGAACCGTAAAAATATAGATATCTTGTTTTTTATGAGTCACTAAAAACGATTGGTTTTCAAACGGTCAGGCAATTACCATGCAATATAGATGACCATGCGTCATGTTATTAATACACACTGCAGCTCAGTCTATACATTGGCGGATTTAAGGGGCGTAAATGCCGTTGGCCTTTAAAACCCTGAAGTTGAATTCCTTCATGGGCAAATAGAAAATGTGTCCGTTCCTTTCATTTTCGTACCCATTTATCTATTCAATATCTAATTCTTCATTTATTTACTTGATATTCATGTTTTGGTTATTTTATTCATACATTCACTTGTTAATATTTTTAAAATTCTTTCTATCTTATTGTTTGTATTTATTTATTCATATATGTATTTATATATTCATTTATGTATTTATTTCACTTAGTTAATTTAGTTTTTTGAGTTTGCTTGTCACACGTTTACGGAATGGCTGGTCTCTTTTGCAGAATGTTGGATTCGCCCCTCACTCTCACAAATCAATATATCCCCATCTTCAAATTTGTTGAGATGATGTCAAGCAAAGACAAAGAAGGTGACATTGTGGTTCGAACATAGAACCCCGCGGTAGCAAGGTCGGGATGTTTTCGCGGCGGGTTGTCCCCACACACACATACACCCACCCACATGCACACCCCTACACCATTGACCCCTAAGATGTACTTCTGGGTACGAAGGGCGTCGGGCATCCACCGCATCTTCACAGGCGCTCAAGTCAAATAGTCAAGTCGCTCCTAACATTTGCGGAATACATCTACCACAAGAGGTGAAGCTCTTTGCCACAATGCCCACTTCATACGAGAAGCCATTTTCGATTAAAGGAATAGTTTAACAATGTTAAATCTGAGATGCATGGCCCTACGTGTTATCAGTGTCTGTGATATGGTGTAATATTGAAACTCTAAAAAATTGCGCTTCAAAATGATCAAGAAGTGCCTCAAAAAAGTAAAACTCTTTGAGTGACCGGTTTTACCATACTCGTTTTGCCCAATAGACTGTAGTGCAAAATTTGTAATTCCAATCATAAATATCTTGATAATCAGACAGGCGATCGGCTTGTAAAAGTCATGGGGTTGCTGACTGACCTAAAGGTTTATAATTATTATTGCAGCATGAGCTAAATCCAGGATTTTGTTTCAGAATCTGAGACAAAGTTACCGGATCCCTTTAAGTCATTATCTAAGCTAACCAAACCTTTGAAGTTCATGGGTGCATGCGCCAGAATTCAAAATGATGTTTTATAGCTTTGGTCATTTGCATCCTCATTATGTTGAGTCAAAGACCGCGTCAGTTGCTCGCTGACGCTTTGCTACGTCAGCGAATAAATATCTATCTTTTGCAATTACCTTAAAATGTGATGACACATTTCCTCCGACAAATACTTGGCAATCATATAGTGTTAGGGTTAGGATTAGAGGTGTCATAACGTTTAAGGTAATGTGTAGGATTAGGGTTATTTATGTAGTGTCTACTCGTAGTTTTGATTTTAGGAATTCAATATTACTGATTACTTTTTAAAAAGAGCATTTGTGCTACACTAGGCAAAATAGGGGATTCTTATTTTCGACATACATTCATTTGGGAATATGATCATGAAAAATCTTCAGATAAAGCTATGTGTACCATAACATTTCTTCCTACTAACATCTGGTACACCAAAAAATGCTGGCCGAGGTTTAAATTTTGTAATTCCCCGTCATGTTTTCCTTGCTGATTTCTTGACTACGGACATTTTTTGTTGAGTGGCTCTGATATCTTAATGCATCCCGGAGTACTTTGTCCTATACACCGGAGGTTCTCTCCCACTACCTCTAATCAATTTGGAATTATGTACCATGTCTCTGCTCTGCATAGATACATGGCAAAAGCCTCGTAGTGACCTTTCCCCATATCATGCTGCTCTTCTTGGTATATGCCTGCTTCTCAGAAAGAAAAATGGAAACAAAGATGAGGATGATATTAAATCTGCGAGGACATACTCCTCCAGCCTGGGTAAGGATATGAGATTGAGATAGGCCTATAGAAGGATAGGTGTACTTCACTTAGCCAGGAATGTGCATTTTTAGAATTACAGTACGAAACGCACTCTACTCCTTGAAATGGCAACACTAATATTCGTGAAATCTTAAATTTCCCTTTTCATTTTCACCGTAGGAGCATAGGAGGGCATGCATGTGCCCCCGTGTGGTCCCCTTTAGCCAAGCTACCGTACAGGACAACAATGACCTGGAGTGACCATCATGAAGCCATGTCACTGCCAATAATGGTCATAGCATGCACCTACTTAAAGACAGTCCATTCTTAGTAGGTCCGTGGTCAGAGATCCCTCACTTGTACGACAAGCCTTGAGACTATTGTCAGAACGAAAAATAACAAATAAACCAAGCAGTAAACGACCATTCATTTTATGAGTCCCTTGTTTAGTTCAATCCATTTTATACATCGTTTTCATTTCATTCTTTTTGTTGATTGTTGAAGAAAAGTATAACCAATACTTTTGCCAAAATGAATAGTAAAGGAAAAGGAAACAACTTACCTGACTATGAAAAGAGAAGCCGATGAAACGCAGGACGATGGCCTTCTGGTCACTGGCCAGTATGGCAACGGGTGGGGACCTCGGCTTTCATTCTGTAAAGAAGATTGAATATAACCAATAATACTATACTTCTGAGCATGATGATAATGATGATGGAAATTTATAAAAAACGAACAAATATTAATGAGAACAATATTTCCACTACTATTGAAGTGAAATGATATTCTAATAAAAGTAATAATGTCAAGTTGGTACTGTTCAGAACCTCATTTGAACAGTGGGTATTTATAATATAAATCAGGACCTCTTTAAAAACTTGGTAAACTTAAAATACTTCCCTATTTATATATATCAATTTGCAATAAATTGAAAAAGAAAAAAAGCATGAAAAAATGTGGCTCGATTCACTATTTCCTCTTGGCTCTGTTTCAGGTATCTGTGATAATGTATACCAATGCCATCTCAAAAATAACCCCTCCTGTGCCCCGTTCAACTCTCGAGCGCACCTCACTCCCAGATTGACAGAGGACAACCAAACAAATTGCAAACGAAACATTGAAATTGTCATTTTACACGACTGGCAAATGAAGTCAACTTAGGATTTCAAACATGAAAAGGTTACGTCGATTTAGGAAAATACACTATAAACACGACGAACGTCAGTTGCCACGACAAATTGACAGATAATGGCGGATCCAGGATTTTGAAATAGAGGGAGGGAGGGAGGGCGCGTCTTACAAGATAGAGGGGGATCCAACATCTGCTTCTTGGCTTTACCTCGATGAAGATGTAGGGTTAAGGTTAGTTTTGCGATTGAGTTCTACTAGGTTACGTTTGAGGTTACAGTTGGGTACAGGACTGAAGGTAAGAAATAAATAAATAATTCATATGAATGGACAAATGAACAGACAGATAGAAAGATAGATAGGTGAATACATAAATAAATATAAGTACTTTTTCATATACATAAATTAATACAAAAATAAATACATAAATAATAAAAATAAATATTCGACAAGAAATGTATAAGTGTTTCATTGTCGCTGGAGATCGTATCGTACATGAAACTGCTAAAATCAAGATTGTGCTTGTGTAAAAGTACATTAAAACTTTAAATGCTCTAGGAGTTTGTCCAAAAATAGAAGAGGCGATTACATCCCCTATAACCACCCCTTTGGCCCCTCCATTGGACAGATACAAAATGGAGGAAGAGGAGGAGGATGGTACCCTCAATATCTGCCAAGAAGAAAACGGCGTCATCCCGAAGCCTGCTAGGTTTGGCATCCCGGGTGAATCCTCGGTCAAGTTTTTTTTTTTAAGGAAGCAATTGAGGATTAGTTTACTCCCGAGACGATCTCAGCCCTTTGGGAGGAAACAACCATTACGGTATCGCTACTATTTTAAACTCGCTCCCTTTTTTGTATCAAGCTTACCCAAATTTGTTGGCAAGACTTTGGTTATTCCTTAAAGGTAAAGTATACCGGTAATGCGATTACATTGTGAGAGAAACTGACTGGAAGTGATTGGGAAAGACTGACTGTGCAGTTATATAAGAATGGATCTATTATGTGGCGTCTGAGATAAATCAAGATGAAAAGAAATTTTTGCTGAAATATTGCTGAAGAGTCAAATCCAACACACACAACAATCGGTAAATGGGACTACACACTCATTTGGAATGAAGGTCTAATCCAAACCTTTCAAGCTACTCCTCGTCATAGTTGGAATCAGAGGGTATTTGGAGAGCCATCGTCTTCAGTGATCATTTTCTCTGTTATATTCTTCCGAAATTACATCAAAAGAGTAGAAACCTTAAAAACATTTTCACTTTAACCAGAACTAAACCTTCTCTTTAAGCTCTCTCATTTTTTCCCCATTTTTATCAAGCTCACCTCAATTTTGCCAAGTCTGCGGCCATACCCTTATAGGATCCTTCTCTTCCTCTTTGCTCAATCTATTATTCTCTCAACTATGACTGGGTTGTAATTATACACTGGAAGTCACCAATTGAGCTCTAATGCTGAACGGAATTGAGAATATCCTTAAAAAGACAGTGGACAGTTTGGCCGCTAAAAGCGGTGATGCTTCCAAATACTCAACATTCTTTAAAGGTGTACGTTTGATATGAAATTATATAGCAAAACATCCCTAAATCGTCATTGATAGAATGACTTGTTTATAACACAATCATACCAAGAGGAACACAATATTAATAGCTAATTTCCAGTATTTTATCATTAATATTATTATTGTTATTATTATTATATTTATTATCATTATTATTGCATTATTAATATTATCATTTTTATCATCATTTCTTTGACATGTCTCTCCTTTTGAAAGAAATAACTACTAACTAGCCCCCCCCCCCTTCTTTTTTAAAGGCCTATAACTGTATTTTTTTCAATTCTCATTCTTTATCGTATTTATTGTTCAGTCTTAGTTGTTTACACGTCTGATAGTATCACATTTCATAAACGTACTTTCGAATGTACTGGTTGCATAGGGGTTTCGAAACAGAGAGAACAAAATCTGCACTCAGTGTACGTTTAAAGTGAATAGGTTTTGTTAATCTAGTTATCAACGACATAAATTTGATGAATATACAGTGTTTTTTCGGTGCATATTTATAGCTGATCTACGACAAATCAATGTCATTCAAATGGCCTTCAATGTCTACCGAAAGTACGTAAAACCTGATGATTTTTAAGCGGCATATTCAGAAATATAGTTAGAATATGTCATTTTTAAATTTCCTTGCATTCTTTATTTCTAAAGGCTTTGTTTCTGTTAATTAAGAAGTAAAGAGGAGTCAAAATGTATAATCCCGCAGTAGATATTTTATACAGTGAGACCCAGAAAAAAAAACGAAACCGAGAATTATCGATGTTTTATCATAACTTAATCCCAATTATAATTATAAATTACACTACGGTATAATTACTACTCTCTCTCTAAAAAAAAGATTGAATTTTCACTCTTTTTCACTTTCTTGGGAGTGACGTCAGGATCAACTTGTTTAGGAGTGAATATCGATTGATTTTAGAGTGTTCTCTAAGAAGAATAGAGTGAATGTTCACTCTATTTTCACTACATTTTCACTCTCCAGGGATCAGTGATCACTAGATTTTTTTTTAGAGAGAGAGTACATTACATAGCAATTGTCATCATTTGAAAATTGCCATAATTATTTGTTTGTCCTAAAATGCATGCTCATTATAGGATATTTGTCGTCCTCTTTGTTTCTATTAATTTTCCTTTACCTATTTCAGCGTGTATCTCTGATTTTTTTATTTTAATTAAATCGTTTTTATTTTATTTAGGACATTGTATCTCCTTATTCACCCATAATATCAAAAACACGGTTTAAATCCTTTACGTGGACGCTGCTCGAACTCGTTTCCTGCAGAGAGCCTTTAATCTCCGGAGTTGGCTTATAGCCAATTACTATTCATAGTACTTAATATAAAATTTATGAGTCAATTTACTCACTGACCGAAAACCCACACAAATTCCTAGTCTCCTATCGCTAAGAAGTGCTATATTTCGTATCTATATCTTCATAAATTTGAGGCATTTACAATACATACAATTATGTCCTCACGTGGAGTTCACACACAAGTACGACACATTTATCTTTAATACTGCAACTTATTGCACTTCAAAATAGGGTGAAGACAATTCCTTTTATGGCAATGCTGGAAACGTGAACCATCTAGTGACTGCATGTGTTCCAATTAGGAAGTTTATTTTTGGCATTTGTACACAGCACATCCACGCCATCTTGAGGATGCCATTTTGAATTCAAGCGGGCAGCACTGGGGTGAAACGGAGGTCATACGGAGCATCCTAATTTTGGCAAAATGAAAGAACGATGTACTACCAACCATGCAATACACAGTATGATTTTCGCTAGAGGAAACGACATAAATATGAATATTTTGAACTTCCATTGCATCTGAGATTATACCAGTGTATCTGTTGATATGGAATCTTCATTTTATACTTTTTGTTGATTTTGTATAGGATCAAGAGATTACAGATTATAATTGCGTATTGGGTCAATAATGAACTTTAAATTTCCCAATAATTGTTTTATTTGTGTGACTTACGAATTTATTACATTGTTCTATTTTAATTATTGAATCGATTTGTAACAAAATTATCTTCAAACTGAAACAGAAATTAATCAAATCGAACATAAGGTCTAAAGTACTTAAAATTAAATTCTTAAGAGGAGCCATTATGTGACGTTTATTAGACTATGTAGGAAATAAGAATACGGTATTGGAGGTAAATCAGGCCATGTGAGCCTTTGGAACCAGAACAAAAAAAAGTTGAAGAATAAAATCACTGCATTGAAATTGCTGAATATCTCATTTATACTGAAAAGCACTGCACACATTCATAAGTACCAGTAGACACCGGAATTATAAGGTGAATGAATTGCAATTGAGGTAAAATTTCATTAGATTATGTAAAAAAAAAAGAATACTCTAATTAGGTTTTTGTGGGTTTTGGGGAAGAACGAAATAATTTAAAAATCACTGCATTAAATTGCTGAATATTTAAAAAAAATGAAAAGCACTACTCATTTTTGTTTGAGGAGGCACATGAACCAAATACAATAGATTAATTTGAATCAAGCATGACTGGTCAACTGAATATCTCCGTCAACCTGAACGTATTTGAGATGAAGTCGCGAGACATTTTGGAAGCCAGGTCATGGCCTACTTAAGTGTTATCCTTTTGGTAGCAGGAAGTCTTCAATTCCCATCATTTCCAATGTCATTACCTCAGACTGTAGACATGATTTGACAGAAACCCAATCTTCCTAACTCCATGAATCACATCTTCTTGCATTCCAATGCTTACCCTTTCCCTTAATTCACGGGCTTAATTCATGTAAAAACGAAAGGAGATCGACCGAATTGGATACTTTTTGACAGGGTAACGAGTTCCATGACTTTGGCATTGCTATTTTGGCGGTAGTCTAAACTTCCCACGGAGACGACTGTTTTATCTCGGCTAAAGCAATACTGTCATCGTCATCAGCTTAATTGCATATCCTTTCAGGATTACACCTAATTAATTTAATCGTCTGCGCTAATTAATGGCAATCAACCGGTCTCTGTGCCTTTGCCATCCGGCTCTTTTGTTTTACAATAAAAAAAGTCGTCTGGACGGAAGACTAGGTCTAAATTTAAAAAACCCTAGCAGACAAGGAGATGAAATAAAAACCTTGTTTTGGAACACCCAAAGCTAAGGATACGGCAGTTAGACAAGAAATCTTTAAGGATTTTCTTTGCATTCTCCATAGGCTTGTGGAGATCCCCACGAGGTTTTTATCAAGTTATTTAGGGATAAGATTTGTCCCGAAAGCGATAGACTTAATAATCAGAATGTGTAGACGTTTTCATTGATTACCAACTGCTGCTAATTGGACAATCATGGTTTACCCAATTAACACGTCTTGCAAGGTGTAATCAACATCATGATGAAGCGGTTTTTTTTGTACTATGATTAACAAGGAAATCATATACAAGTTTCTTGCCAGACAGAGATTGTTATCCAGAAGTTCCTAGCATATACATCCTTTGTGATTGTCCTCGATAAGATTCAACCATTTTGCGTCAAACGAAAAACTCCCACCAGAAGCGTGATTTCGTCTGGATCTTATTTTCATGAAGTCCTATATTTATAAATTTATTGCTACTATAGTCTATAGAGAGCGATGATAAATCCCAAAGTCATGCAAAAGTGATCCGCATTCGTTTAGTTTTATTTTGTCGAATCAGATTGTGCAGATTAGAAGCTTCCAACATCAACCATCGTGAATATAATTTCTTCCTCAAAATTACGATTTTGGGTATCCGAAGACTTCAGAAATTGAGAGGAGAGGGGAGGGGGCTCATGTGCCTGGGAATTTCGTTCTAGTGAACTGTCACACTGATTGTCGAAAACGTTTGGCATTTCGGTCTCATGGACCTTTTCGTAAAGCATTTCGTGGACCTTTTGTTGTTGTTATTATTGTTGTTGCTACTACTGATCCTGTTTTTTTTAGTGACATATTTGTTCGTGAGGAAGGAAAACATTTCTTACAATGACCTCACAAAAATGTTGTGCGAAATCGCTTTTCAGCATCAGGGTCAATCGGTCTCTTGACCATGAAAACGTTTAAAATTGAAATGCAATTTCTTAAAACAAAAACCGACAAAGGAACTAAATCAAGCAATCAAAAGAAAAAAACGTGGTTCTCTTTTATAATGGAAGTATGATAACAATCAAAGATGGGGAAACTGATAAGGAGATGGCTCGAGTTTTATTAAGTGTCACTGAAGGGCCAACGAATGCTTCAAGTTCAAGTGAAGTCGTAATGTTTGTTATGAGTTTTGCAGTCAGTATGCAGGCAATTATTTGTACCGAAAATGTATAGTTTTAAATTTTTAATGATTCATCGTGTTTCTTTAAAAACTCCTATTTACTCCTATGTATATCGCGTATTCCATAATGATTAATATCAAGTATTAGCCCTGCATTGTTAATAAAACTTGACTTATTCTACTCATATATATATATCTATATGAATATTTGTAGTATGTACACAATTGTAATATTGTATACTAGTATACTATTACTTCCTTTGTTAATAATTATGATTGTTAATAAAGTGATATTGAAACATTTATAATTTTGTAGGCCTATATACCTACTCTTACTGTGAATATGATAATGCTACTATGCTAGACTTCGAAATTTTGCTGTCTTTTCATTTGTTAATATTATTTATTTTGAATTATTGTGAACTGTCGTGAGTAAATCAGGGTTGACTTGTAACGAATTGAGGAGAGAGATTAATAGAGAGAGAGAGAGAGAGGGAGAGAGGGAGAGAGGAGGGGTAGACACTAGACAGGCAGATGGGCGTCATCAAATATATCGAAAGGAGAGAAATTACCCCTTTTAATTTTTATGATAACCTTATTTCATAATAATAATAATGATAATAAAACATATCTATCATTAACAAAATAAAAAGAAAAGTGTAACCAAGCAGAGTAGTCATCCAAATACAAGTACGCCTATATTGAATATCACTTAAAGTTTATGGATTCCCAGATATTTTAAGACAACACATTAACTTGCATACTTCCGATGACTTTTTTTTAATAATATAGTAAATTAAAGTTAACATGAGTTTATCTCTCCATTTCGTCTCAACTCGTAAGAACGGTAAGATTCAACGGATCCGACGATATCAAGCATGTTATCAATCCATTCACAAAGGAAAATAAATAAGCAATAATTCCAAACAGAAAGTCACATGAATGGGAAAAGTTGAACATCTGCTTGCGATTCGTTTCGCGGTTTGTTTCAAGGACAATGGATGCTATTCACATTCGTCGGAACAGGAGGTGTCGTTCACATTGGCAAGAATATACTTGGGTTATCGTGATTCTGAAATTGTCTTATCTATACTTGCCACTCTCTACCCAGGTGAAATAAATTGATACCCGGCAGGAAGAAAGTCTTTGAACGCTTTAGCTCCTTTTCATGGCGACTCATGCACAGCCGGGGTGATAAGCAGAAGTAGATATATAAACATGTACATATTGTTACCATTGTCATTATTATTATCATTATTATAATTAATGCTTGTATTGTTATTATTATTATTATTATTATCATCATCATTATTATTATCATCACCTTTATTATCTTTATTGTTATTATTGTTAGGGATAATTGTCGGGATAATTGTCCTGGGAACTGGACATCATGTAGTTATAGTCCTGGGGTAGCTGTCCGGAGTGTTAATTTTAGAGGAAATGTCATTGAAAAACGAGTAGTGGGAACGACCTCTATAACAGATACTCATTTGTGGTCGATTCACTTTACACCGACTGACTTTCTTTGTGTTTTGGGTTCGTCTGATCCGTTTCTTTGTGTGAAAAATGAAATTGAGTCAAGTCTAAGTTCATTTATAATAATTATTAAAGACAGAATTAACGAGCTTGCGCATACTAGAAAGTTTTGAGACTTTGAGCACAAACCACACTGTATATTATATGCTAAAAATATAACTAATAATAGAAAAATAATAATAATAACAACTAAAACAACAATAATAATAATCAGAAGAAGACAAAGAAGATGATGAAGAAGAAGAAGACGAATAGAAGAAGAAGGGGAGGAGGAAGTAACATACTACTTCTACTACTACTAGTAGAAGAAGTAGTAGTAGTAGTAGTAGTAGTAGTAGTAGTAGTAGTAGAAGTAGTAGTAGTAGTAGTAGTAGTAGTAGTAGTAGTAGTAAAGGTAGTATAAGTAGTAGAAGTAGAAGAAGAAGAAGAAGTAGATTTGTTAAAAGAGGAGAAAATAGTAACGATTATGTATTAAGCATCTATGTTTTAGGCCTATGCATTTTATCGAATCATAATACCCAACCACCGTAACATGGACAGCTCATTCACCTACATGTACAGACCATCCACTGTGGGTCGTTGAAAGTAACGCAAATGAATTCATTCATAAATTGAATTATAAATGTTATCTTGCTATGTATGCATCCAGAAAGATGCCCAAACCGCCTCGTGTCGCAGATGCATAGAGAGAGAGAGAGAGGGGGGGGGGGGGGGGAGAGAGAGAGAGAGAGAGAGAGAGAAAGAGATAGTGTGTGTGTGTGTGGGGGGGGAGAGAAATAAAAAGAGGGGAAGAAAGAAAAAGAGAGAAATACAGACAGACAGAGAGAGACGGCGAAAAGACAAAGAGAGAGAGAGAGAGAGAGAGAGAGAGAGAGAGAGAGAGAGAGAAAGAGAGAAGAGAGAGAGAGAGAAATGTTGAGAGCGGTGATCTCTTTATTGAATTACTCCCACACTGCATTGCACCAACAACCAAAGCCAAGGCAGAGTAAACAATTATTGCAGATTTTCACGCGCTCGGTCGGTTTAACATATAAGGCTACTTAGGAAAAGAAATGCCCTCTAGCCCCCACGAGCTGTGGTAGAAAGAAAAAAAAATTATGACGCCTTTCGACGGGACAGGTCATTTTGAGCGCCGGGTCTTGTCGTGTAGGTCCAGGGGATAAATAAGGCAATTTCTGCACCTCTTTATAATATTGGTATGCTGTGAAACTTGAAAGAGTAAGCATGGGGCTGACAATTTGAATTTGATATTATGAATTAATGTTCTCATTAAAAATGATACTACTACTAGTACTACTACTAGTAGAAGGAGTAGTAGTAGTAGTAGTACTAGTACTAGTAGTACTAATAGGAGTAGTAGTAGTAGAAGTAGTAGTAGTAGTACCAATTATGTCCAGCCCGAGAATCCATCATTGCACAAAATCAGAAGAAGAAAAATATATTCAAAATCATGAATATTTTATGCAAGGTAAAATAAGGTAAAAGAAAAGATCCTTGTGGCACACCAATACAATAAAAAGGGCGTCTTCTCAGCATTCGATAGACTTAACAACAAAAAAAAGCAATAGTGAAGTGATATGCGTGTCACTACAACTTCAATTACTATTTATACTACAAATGCTGTTTCATACTAGTACTGTATGACATGTGTAACATGAAATGTGAAATATGAAAATAAACCGAACCTTGCTACTGTTGTGTGCTTATAATATTTTATATTTCTTTTTGTATTGTTTTTCATTCTTTAATGGGCGATCCAACTTCACATGTTTTCGCAACCTTCATGGAAAGCCCCGCATCATATAACCTTTGTAAACATAGTTAAAATTTACCGTTACTTTGTATTTTTATATTGCGAAATATAATTGAATTGAATTGAAATTTACTACTTCTAAAGCTGTTGCTACTGCTATTCTCTCTCCCTAGAGACTCCTACCACCATTACTCCTACAGACTTCTACTGTTTCCACTAACTTATAGAAATACTTATTACCAGCATGTTACTAGTATTACTGTTGCCACTGATGGTATAAACTTGAATATTGCTCCTGCTTTACTATAACAGACTACTTTTTCTATGTGCCAATTTTTGACAGTATCTACTTTTTCTTAATTATTGATGAAACTAAGCCATCCGTTATTCAATAGAACCATTTTCATGCACAAACATTGTCTTTAATGGCTGTTTAAGTTTTGTCCTCTTATATACTCTCCTGTCATTATTTTCCATCTTTTCCCTCTTGCTCTCTGTGAATAATGTCTTCCTCGCTCTACCCCATCTCGTTCCCTTCCTTCACCCCGTTCTCTCTATATCTCCCTCCTTTGATATCCTGGGGTAACGTAGAAAATGTATCATCTCTATTGATGTGCAAGATATTCACGGTCTTCGCCTCCACCTGCACAATACACGCCGGTATACCAAGGCGTATGATAAGAAATGGTTTCCATCCGACATGAAAAAATCTTTTTCTCTCTCTCTTTCTCAGAAAAATGAACTACTGTCGGCCTATTTCTTTTTCTTGTTCAATAAAGACAGTTACAATATACATGTACGTATTATATAAAAGATAGAGAAAAGCGCCCTTTCCACACATACACAGAATCAAGCCAACAAAACAGGAATAAATGGATAGGAGAAAGGGAGAGAGAGGGAAAGAGAGAGAGAGAGAGAGAGAGGGGGGGGGGGTGTGTATGGCGTGTGGCAAACAGGAGAATATAGGTTTAAAGTTCAAGAAAGAAAGAATTTGGCTTCGTAGTCCTAACCTACCCCCCCCCCCCCAAAAAAAAAAAAAAACAAAAAAAAAATTAAACGAGAACAATATGGATGAGAGAGAGAGAGAGAGAGGGAGAAAGAGAAAGAGAGAGAGAGAGAAAGAGAGGGGAGAGATAGCGGAGAGAGAGAGAGAGAGAGAGAGAAAGAGAGGGAAGAAAGAGAGAGAGAGGGGGGGGGCATAGGACATCCCGGTAGCCAGCAGGGGGTGTTCTCAACGTTTTTAGGGTTTGGGGTCCATGCGGGGTGAGCAGCGTAAAGCCACGCTGTTACGGCCCATTGCATGTGAAAAACGGAAAAAGCAGCTGCAAAGCCGGCACGGTGTGCTACCGGCTTTAAGAAAAGGAGAACGAAATTAGAAATTTACAGTTTATACATGAAAGCAGATGAAAAAAGTAGCCATGTACTGTTGTTGTAGAGAAAAGGAGGAATAATTTCGAACGCCTCATTGAGTTAGTGACAAACCGATGAATCGAATGAAAAATGGACTCATCTGCGTAAGACCATTATGGGAAATGTACTTCCATTTTTCTTTCTTCCCAATTTTCATTTTCTCGCCGCTTTTCACGTTGGGATAATGAAGTTGCCGTGGTAAATAGAAACGAATAAAATGCGGTTGGTTCGGTTGATAAATGTGCCACGGAAACTCATAACTGTGCCCATGGCATTCCAACTATAAAAGTCTCTTTTGTTGTGGGACGAATTGGTTTCATTGTTCGTTATGAAAATGTTTGCCTTTTCAGGGCTTGCCGGTTAAAAGAGGCTCATATTCAAATGAGTCCATCAGCAATATACGTGGGGGAGGGGGTGGAGGTGAAATTCTGTTTCCAACAAATAAACATGTATGATATTCAAAAAGGAATTAGGCAAGAACCGAAAGGACTACACATAAAATACCATTATTATGATTAATTGGCCTAATCTTAACGACTTGTAAAATAACAACAAGTGATAACTAATAATAATAATTACCACAATAAATCATACCAATTACTATACTTATCACAAAAGGATCATGCCGTATCAATTCTAATCTTTAAAAAAGCTTTCATAACAACCGACATATTTCCTAAAGAAGAACAATTCTCATTTTATTATATACAATTTCTGCAAATCCACGTACTATGATCATTATTTTCTTTATATCATAAATGCGATTCAGACTGCTTATTCTTAAATGGATTGGATTGGGATTAATACATGATCATAAACAATCCCATTTCCGACAGTTTTATTTTTGTAAAGGTTTCCATGAAATATATAATTTTCACACAATAGATATTTAATTATTTATATTTATCAATGGATTCTATTACTGGAATATACAGGATATTCATTAGGTACAAGGGGTGAAGCACTCCTTATATTATATATATATTATATATAGCCCATATACTACTACTGCTACTACTACTACTACTATTATTACTACTACTTTATAATTAGGCTTGTAATAATGATGATGATAATAATAGTAATAAAAATAACAATGATAATAATAATAACAATATCCATTTATAAAGTGCAGCAACTAATAGTATATAAATATTCTTAACTGCGCTGTGGTGAAAATTGTATCGAATAAAGAAATAGAAAATGTTGAACATTGACTAGGGCCCTAGGCCCTAGCATTGACAACTAATACATGCAGTGTCAGTTCAAGTTGCATTTTGTTAATGAGCAGAAACTCTAGCCCTTTAGCCCTTTATCAAAGAAGCTAATTTGTGCATCATAACCTTAAAGAAAAAATGTCAGCCGATTAAGAATTAACTTTTTGAAATAAGATATATATATATACAGTATATTCACTGAAAATGGCATATATACCCCGACCTTTCTAGCACCGTGACTTTCCCTAAATTCTCTGCTCGCAAAAATATTATTATTAACATAAATCCTATCTGAGAAATATTACAAGCCATTTTGTGCAAATCGCCTTTTTGAAATTTGACACAAAATCGTTAGTATCTTGTCATTTTCGAGCTGATAATCATAAAAGGATGTATAAAACAGGTTATTGTATTAAGTATTCGCTTGTACAGTATCGAGGCGTTTCGGGCAATATGCATAATGTATAAGGTATAATGCATTTATAATTTGCGGAGCGATGCCTGGCCTGGTAACGTTTTTTTTCCCCTTATGTTTTCTTCTCGGGACTCAATGCGAAATTAATGTTCAGTGAGCACTTAAAAGATAACGAAATCTCGCAATTCTAATATTGCTCGTGGAGAAATTGCAATGATCGTACTAAAAAGGTACAATGCAAGAACTTGTCTACTTGAAGAAGTCCATCTATAAATCATGTAGCTCCATGGTCTAATCCTGATGTCTATACTATACACATTAGCACGAAAGAGGGCGTCGTAAATAGATATCGGACAACGTTATTTATATAAAGACGAGTTCCCCAGAGACGAATTTCAAATACAATCATAGACGATGATAAGATTTTATGATGGTGTCGAGTATGATGATTTTATCATAAAACAACTTTGATAGTTGTATGATTATCATACAACTAAATATAATCAATCACCATTCTCATTATCGTCATCATAGTAGCACTAGCATACCTCATCTTTATAATTATCATGATCATCATACTCGTCACTATCATAACTAATCATCATCACCAACGTAGGGGCATACCCCTTGGTTAAGCCCCTACAGATATTATTATATCCTTTTTCTCCACAAGTTGTTTAATATTAATAGACACTTCAGTTTTTCATCACTGTTTCTTTGCCATGTCTTTTTTGTAAACTTTGTCGGAAACTCGGAAAGAAGGGTATTATTTATGAGTCGCTCACATAATATATTATGTTCAGTTAACAACTAAATTGCGATAAATTAAATTGTTCATGCCGTTACCAAGTTTTGTATTTTTTTCTAAATATGAACAAAATTGATGTGTCCTGATTTATGTTTCTTGAGAAAGTGACATATTGAAGCTTACAACTTACAACAAGTATCAGCAAAGGCCCTAAATTCAACCGATTCACTTTCTATTCTTGAATTACGAACTTGCGAAAAACATTTACAAAGGGTTTGAATAATTCAGTTGTTGATTGTATATTCATAAAAAAAACGGATTTTTAAAATTCGTTTCAACATGATATAACAAAAACCTGAGAGAACTGCAACAAGCACACACTCTGTTTATATATAATATCTCACTAATATCTCATAATTCGTTGTCATAATAACTAATACCAAATACGCATAATTTATATGTAAATAAAACATCTCGCTTTTGCATATAAGTTTGATAATTCGTTATCATAGAGAACTTTTATTTCCGGCTCTCAAGTCTCAACCTCATACACGTGGCCATGGCGTGGAAAGGGAATGGGACATTTTGCAACCTACGAACTGGGCCATGTGCTGCTAGAAAACAGCCAGCAAACGGCCTTGAAATGTGTGTTCTAAATTCTGGCGGTAAAACTACAGAATCATGCAAGCTGGACCTAGGCATTCTACAACTTGGCTATAGGTCAATCGTGAATTAGATTAGGTCACGAGGTGCGCTATCAAACGCATTACATATGTATATATTTTTCTTCTTATACTCTTCATTACACTTCAATCGCTCTTCCATTTCTTCTGAAAATAATGGCGGAAGCTAGGAGATGGACGAAGTAATAATATTGGAAGGAGATTGTGATTATCTACTCTGAATGAAATTTTGAACATTCGTTTCATATTCCTATTTCGGGCAGAATGAGTAATTATAGCATGACCATGATGACACATTTTTGCATAAAAGTATGAGCTTTTGGACAGTAAATGGTGTAAATTCGATTTACATATTCTCATTAAAAATCTATATTACTTGAATAATTTCGGCTCTTTGACCGGTTGACTATTTTGACAAAGCTAAGAGATTAATCTTGGTACTGTTACAGCGAATTAGAACTTACATTTTCTGAATGAAAACTTTTCATATATAATGAGTAATGACGTCTCATTTTGTATATTCCTTGTAGCAAAAACACAAAACGTATTATAATAAAAATAGGTTTAATGAATCATCAGGCAAATCACAGCTTTCTGACAATAACCCCTGATAACACATGCATTTGCAAAAAGCACATTTCCCCCAAGGAACTCGTTTTTTTCCTTTATAGTATACAACAGATAAATCACTCTCTATCTCAGCTCAGCCTCACGCACGTGTAGCAAGCAGATTTATGTTCACGGCTTGTACTACTAAGCTATAGTACGTAAAAATGTCGTCGAACGAAAAACGTGGACATACGCTTTTAAAATCTGCTCTTCATTTCAAAGGAAAAAAAAGCGGAATCCGTGGCGTACGTCACTTACCTCTAGAGAATGAAAATAGTCTATACAATACACGTTGGGTGATGCAGGAACTCGAAGTCACCGTCATCTTCCCCGTCATCGTCGTGTTGACTTCATCGTGGTCATGGTGGTGATGGCGTGTCACGACCACCTTGCCCACGTTGTGTTCCTTACACGATCATGATGCAGTTGGGAAGTCTGTCGATTTCGCCGAGATCACTGCAGACATTATGTTTCACGTGGTGCCGAAGTCCCATATGATACGTAAGAATATACCCTTTTTCGCTGCAGGAGCTTCCGATTTCCTAGTGAACTTTTGACGTCCTTCCTATTTTCAGAAGCTTGCATATATACAAGTTACGAAATACAAGTTGCAATAAGGATGACACGTAAATATGTCTGCTTTCTATCCCCATGTTTTTTATTTTTACCGTGCCAAGGTCCTAGCATGCGTCTAGGTGCGAGTTATTTTTCTGAATTAAAAATTCAAATCAAGCTGAATTTGAATGAGTCCCAGCGCACGAGTGAGAAGCTAGAGCTCCCCTTTCATTTCGCGGGTTGATGCCCTCCAAATCTCTCAATCAAAATGACCGGATCTTGAACCCTGACACATGACCTGCCGAGTGCTCGTCTCTCTTCTCGCCGAACGGGCGGGCTCGCTCGCTCGCTCCTCCGACTCTCGACGAACCGCCAGAAGAACTGAACCAAACCACACAACGTCAACTACTGGAGTCAAGAGGAAGTCGACGAGACCGCGAGATTCTTATCAAATAAATTCAAGCCATGCTCGTTTTGCGGAGATAATCCTTTTCTAAACAAAGCTGTGCAGATTTGCTGTGATTCGATGTAATGAAGACATCAACAATAATTGGCTTGGTACACAGAAAAAAATATATAGAGCTTGTACCACTAAATGGCTTTCGTTTATTTGAGGAAGCAGGACGTGTTGTCCCTTCTTTGTTCTGAAAGTCAAGTGTAAGTCTTTGTCGTCATGTAAAAATTAGATATGAGGATTCTGCCATCTATGTTTACAACTAGCTTAATCAAGCTTAGCGATATTTTGTAGTACTAAACCTGTGAAAGGTATTTTCTAAATGAGAAAAGGAAATGGGCCTAATTAGGAAAATATATAGTTGAACAGTAGTAGTATAAACAAAATTAACAGCAGCAGCATCAGCATGCAGCTCAGCCTGAGCTGTATATTGAAAGTAGCAGTTATATATTGTAGCACACAATTATTATGAAGTAGTAGTAGCAGTAGAAGAAGTAACAGTTATATTGTAGCACAGTAGTAAAAGTAGAATAGTAGTAGAGGTACTACTACTACTAGTAGTAGTAGTAGTAGTAGTAGTAGTAGCAGTAGTAGTGCAGTGTAGTAGTAGTAATAATAGAAGTAGTAGTAGTAGTAGTAGTAGTAGTAGTAGTAGTAGTGGTAGTAGAAGTAGTAGTATAGTTAAATGCCTTCAAAGATCACTTAAAAGCTTGAGTAGATACTTGATATTTCGTTGTGAGTGTGCAAATTAGGATCATTTTGAGGATCCGGTTTTTTCTTCTTCTATACATCTTCATGCATGGGGAGGTGGGGTTGGGTCTTCTCGAAAATTGTCAGTCCGACTATATTTAGAGCCGTCAAACTCGGTTGATGCAATGCAATAAAACATGTATAGCTTTCCATTGGTAAGCCTATCTTCCTTGATGTGAGAAAAACATTCTTAAAAGATTTTGAGAACATATTTTGGAGGAAAAATAACTGTGTAAAAAATGAGTAACGGTAACTTTGACATAAAAATCGTAAAAACGAAGTTGTCAAATCTCATATCACTGAAAAAAGGAGAGATTGAGAGAGTCTGAAGCATATCTACATGATGATAACTATGCAACCAGGCGACCAACCGTCCAATCATGCGACGCGTTAATAATCATATTGCCCGCTAGCATCCATAATCAGCATAATTATTCCAAATGCCAATTAACGGGCCGCGCTCCTGATCAATAGTCAACGGTGCCTCGGAGTTAATGCAAAATTCATCTGTATGAACTCGGATTGTGACCTTGGGTTCTATTCAGCTAATTACCTCGACTGTACGACCAGGGATGCAAATGAGTGTGTGTGTATAATGACCATGAGCTTTGATAGTGGGGGCCAGTGGTGTAGTTTTTCGGGGGATAACGGGGGGGGGGGGGGGGGGGGGGTACCCCTCCAAATCGAAGGAAAAAACCAAGAGAGAAAACGAAGAGAATAGGAAATGAGGAGGGATCAAGAAGGGAATGTTCAAAGGGGAAAAACAAGAGGTAAGGGCAAAGAATAGGGAATGAGGAAGGAGAAAGGGATGTTCAATGAGGATAAGAGGACACCTTTCCTTACCCTCCCCGTGGGTTGTCCTTGTTACTTCGCAAGTTCGCATCTGGTTTTAACTACAAAAGACAAGTTCCCCATGATATCAGTCCTACTCACCCCCACCCCCCCCCCCCCTCCATGGCTCGACATACGCTCCGCCACTGACCAAAACTAAATTCAGATAAGGGAGGGGGCTTTGAACGGTATAATGAGGCGCAAAACGTAGTGTTTTTAATGGGGGCAGAGGGATATCGGACCGACATGCCGAGAAAAAGACAACTAGGGTCCTCAAAATCTTACATTTTGTCACACTTTACCGAGGGGAATCCTATGCGGTTAGTGAAAAGTAATTATTGAAAGCTAAAGTACTGTAATTGCTAGGTTAGGTAGTATATCGAGTTCGGTCACTACTAAATGTATACAGCGCCAGGTGTACAATATCTCCATCTTGTACCAGTTGTGTCAAACTTGCATTTGACAAACAAAAAAAACATGACATTTTACAACTTAAATGAAAAGAGATCATGTGATCATTAATCATTAATTTCTTATTTTCATTTCACGGCTGTAATGCAAAGACTGAACGAAAAAATATTAATTTCCAAAGATTGCAGAAAAAATAATTAGCCCTTCTCATTCTCACCGCTCTGCGACCATGGCGCCTGCCAAACTGTCACGTGGTCTTGTATTGTTAAAAGCTGCAAATCCGCCATTAATGATAGAAAGTACAGTTTTGGGGATTGACTAATTACCCTAAGTGGATGGGAAGCGCACAACAAGCCATTTAATATTTCATCATTTCCATTCCTCATTAACGCCATTTTCGGTCATCACACGAAAAGTATACAGGTAATTGTTTTGTCATCAGCAAGTTTGTGGGTTGGGGTTTATTTCCTGATGATTTAATGAAAAAATTGAATATATGCTGTGAAATGAATTTTTAATAGTATTGGTCGAATTCATAAAGAAGAGGTACTTGTAGCTGAATTTATCGTACTCAAGGTCATATTTTCCAAGGTCACAATAAACTATAAATACATTTAATTGAAGCCAAAGAAAAGTGGATTAGGTGAACAGGTCAAAGATGCATGCGATATGGGGGAGAGGGAGGGGATTAAAATATAAAATCAACCATTTTTAATTTAAAAAATATCTGAATGAAATATGCAGTACTTCCGTCAAAGAGGAGTTTGATTGTGGTGTTTCGCATCGTTTTGAATGAAAAAGGTGGAAAATAGGATGAAAGGTTAGCTAATAATTTGAAACTTTGATTGTTAAATTGCCGGTTAAATAGGTTGGTCTATTCAAAAGAGCGAGAAAAAAAAATGGAGAGTAAAAGACAATGTGGCTCAGGACTCGGGATTAGGTAATTTATGGAGGGAGGGGGGGGGGGGATACAATAAAGAGGTTTATAAAGAGGCATAGGCAGATTGGGTTACGCCCCCTCCCATGAATTTGCCCCCCCCCCCTTTAAAGGCATTATTTAACAATGTTCCCAGTTTTACAAATCTGAGATGCATGTCGCTATACGTGTTATCAATGTTTGTGATATGGTGTAACATTGAAGCCCTACAAAAATTGTGCTTCAAAATGATCATGAAGTGCCTCAAAAAAGTAAAAATTCTTTGAGTAACCGGTTTTACCAGATTGGGAAAACGGTTTTTGAATTTTTTTATTCCAATCATAAATATATTGATAATCAGACAGGCGACCGGCTTGTAAAATTCATGGGATTCCTGACTGACCTAAAGGTTTATAATTATCATTGCAGCATGAACTAAATCCAGGATAGAATCTGAGACAAAGATACCCAATCCCTTTAAAGGTAGGCGTTACTACTGCAGCTAGAAGGGATTAGACCACACAGCAAGCCATCGAGGTCACTGTGACAGGTGGCTATCTCATTAACTCAGCTCTCATTTAACATAAGAAAAAGAGGATCATGGGGGACCAACAGGCACCGATTTGGGAAGTTTTCTATATAGAGGGAGCAAGTAGCTACAAGTAGGACAGTGTGCCTTTAAATCACCGGCTAATTTTTCTGGTTATGTCACATTGGAAGCAGACGACACACAGAGCTCTCTTTTTCTTCCCCGCGCGTGCAAGGAATATCTCACATACCATCAAAGGATATTTTAGATCTAATTTGATTTCAATCAAAGGATACAAGGCTTGGGGTTCATCATATACCACGTGACCCCTGCAGAAACAGCAGCAGCCGCTAACAGCAGCAGCAGCAGCCGAGATTAAATTCAATAACTCCATGATTCCGTTCCAAGCTGCATGGTTGAGTTCTTTGAGAAAATGATATGCCGTATCGTCATAACTGATAGTATAATAGCATTATAGTTCAGTTCGCAGGTGACATGGTTTTTAGCAGACAGAAGTCTACAGATAAATTAATTATCTGGGATTTTTTCATTGATATATCATACAATTTGACAACGGCCCATTCCTCGTTGGAAAGAATTTTTCAGAACTGAAGGATACGCAAGAGAAAATCATAATGATAATGTACTATGTTAAAGAGGTTTACCTATATCATAGTTATGTTTTAACATTAAAAAAACATTGGTTCTTTATAGCTGAAACAGCGGATTTATATACAAATTTATATTAAATCCCGCCTAGCACTTGCACTATAATTTTTTTTTGTTATATCTGCATAAAATAACGTAATCATGACGGAACCAGAATGGCAATCAATGTCATACAGTGCAAAACTCTTCGCCCGTGCGAGAATAAACAATTACTACAAAATGTTCGTATAACAGGTAAAATTAAGTTAATAACGGGAACATTCCATCCAAATATTTTAGTCTTGCTGTGTAGTCCTATAGTATTCATCACATTCACTCGAACATAATGAAAATACAAGGAGGGGTCGTGATTTGATCATTATTTTACATCCGATGTAATGAATAGTGTGTGCTTGTACTTGAACCCTGCACAAATTGACCTTTATTTCTGGCTAAACTTTCCAAACCTCAATCTCCATTTTTTTTAAACCAGCAGATGCCCTTCGGAGAAAACATCTCGTTGCCATGCCAACTGCATCTGTTTCTGGGAGTCATCTCGGCAGGGGCGTGTGGGAGGCCTGAAGTGCCCGGGTCAGAAGTTCTTGGCCCAGTGGGTCATGGTTTTGCTTGCTTTGGCTTGCTTCGGATTCCCGCGTAATTATGTGTGCCGAAATAGATTATCATTTCGGTCACAGATCGTGTAGGATATTGCTATTTTCATTGACGTGCATGGTAGGGTGATAGGGGCAAAAGTTCATGGCCACAGAGAAGGACATTGGTGTAGCTTGCGGGGAGGGGTCTGGTGCAAGCCCCCCCCCCCCCCCTCTCTCTCTCTCTGCCCAGTAGATAATGACACATTTTTGAACAGTTAGGACTAAATTCTCTCAGAAAATGATTTAAGCCTCCATTGGTTATCATTGCCTATGAGCATGTTATTTTTTGCTTGAGATGATCCTTCTTCTCACCTACCCCCCCCCCCCCGCAATGGAAGTACTGGTTACGCCGATGAGAAGTACATCAACTAAAACGTAAAATAGTCCAACTTTGTAAAATGCTGTGATCTTTTCGTTGTGCAATTATCAGAACGAGAAGATTCCGAGAAAGCTGAAATTTCTTCATTGCTCTCTGTTTCGTATCTCATCTGTGAAAACATACCTATTTGGTATCAAATGGGGGCGTCCTATACATAACTGCGATCAAGAATCCAGCGTCCATTGAGTCATTCATCGCTTTGAGCTCAGTTTATGAAGGGAGGGCTGAGGTCATTTTACTGTCCTTGCAAGCTGCACCCCCCCCCGCCCCTTCATTTATTTATCTCGCACACTTCTCCCCCTCCCGGTTGAAAAAAAATATATATATATGTATATTATCCCCGGATATTATCAATAATAATAACTAAATAAATAAATGAACAACATAAAGCCCTGCGTCATGGAAAACAAAAACTTGAGTTTTCAGTTGTGTTTCATCTTCATGTACATTCGTTAACACTTATACTTCAGTTCTATTTTGGTCGATTCACTTAGAAAAAAGTAGTTTTGTGGGGCTCGTATTGAAGTTCTCTCAAATGGTGTTTATTCCTATCATCATTAAACTTCTGCAGCGGCCTGGTAAACGCGAAATTGGCACTTAGAATAAAATAAAATTGATTACATTCATGTACAATGTTTTAGCATTGATACAGAAGGTCATACAATTAATGAAACGAGCGAGAATAAAATTACTCCGACCTCGCATGTACATGTAATACTTACAAGCATTTGATTATCCATGAAACTCATCAACCTATTTACCATCTTGACAGAGAGAGGACGCTGTTCAAATATTTCCTGTCATGCTCACAGAACTGAAAATACGTATTTTGTTCAGCTCTATGGTCATGCTGCGCACCATTCGCTGCAGACAAAATTGCTGTGAATCACATGTAATTCCCGAGACCTATACAATGTTAAATTTATTCATCATTTTTGCCAACGAAACAAGGGGAAATACGTGTAAACTAGTCATTTATGGTGCTTTTATTCTTAGCAGGGAGGCGAGACCTACCTGATCTTATAGAGAGATATTTCCGAGGGGTAATTAAAAAAATTGTATTTACTTTTGTATATACTCCGTTTTCTCTCGCCTTTAATAAGTGTCATACGGACTTGCCACTTCCTGCAGGTATATCTGGATGTTCATGTCAAGACATCTGAATCATATCAGAAGACATTAAGGATTCATTTGAACGATGTAATGTCCGGTGTAATGTTCGTCATGCAGTCAAGACAGCTCGCGTGACGGCGTCAAACATACACGGTGCACCCGACGACATTTACGTGGTCAATAAGTGCAGTCCTGAAAGAGCAATAGCGGCCACCACATCTAGAATATATATATATATTATGAATTTACACACAAAGAAAATAAAATTAGAATTAAAAATGTTATGTATAGAGTGCACTTTTCTGATATCGTAAGTGAGGAGACGTGACTTCGATCAGATGATGTGTTTGTTTTGGGGCTTGTTTTGTCTTGGTTTTTTTTAAAATTTAATCCCCTTGTGATGAGAAAATTCGAGTAAAAATAAAAAGTGAGGTCACATTTGCCGACAAGGGTTCCAAACCATTAAAACAATAAACAATAAATTAGAATTTAACCATTTCAGATCTGCTGAGGAGGGTCTAAAATTAAAAATAAGAAAAGCACATGTAGGCACAAAAATAGAAAATTAATGAGTCAGATGCGTGCTCCTCTTCTCCCTCTAGAGACGCTCCTGCTTGTAATCATTCGAAATAGTGTATTCACTGAAGTGCCCCTTGTAAATGGTATAACATTAGGGGATGCGCCCTATGGAAAGATGCAAGTCCAAGGGGAACATGTGAACACATACCCCCCCCCCCCCCCCGGCAAAAACACATTCTGGTTTACTGTAAGTTCACAAATTTACTTTGAAAACACACATAAATGACCACTTTATTGTTCCATTTGGCTGTAAAGATAGAACCAAAGGATATAATTATAAAACATGATAACCGATGTTTGCTGTTGCCGGACTTGCATGTGCCCCCCCCCCCGCACCCCACAATAGAATCCCGAATCCGCCACTGGAAAAGATTATGCCTTCCACTAGCTGGGTATGAGGTGTAGATGAACATTTTCCCCCTCTTGATGGCTTACGCATGGACTCACTCATGTACATGTAATTACAAGAATGATCACAACCGTGGGTCATAAAAACGGTATCGACAATCATCCGTAAAATATGGCAGTTATTTTCGCTGCTCTTCGTTCGATAATATCCAATCAAGAAAGACTATCGGACAGGCTTCATTTCGAATACATTTCTCTTGCATCTA